>JAQFZX010000744.1:0-45548 GCA_034682405.1 Hydroisotoma schaefferi
AAAAATGCTTGTAAAGCGTTATGGCTTCAGTAAACGTTCCAATGCAATGGGAAGTTATAAGCTTACCTTGAGTTTTTCGGAACTGACTGAAACGTTGTCAATCTTAGCAAATTTCGGGTAAAAATTTGTAATTTTCCTAACTGGAGCCGATTGAGAACTACTTTAACCCTGTAGACCTTTTAAAAAGCCAAGTCTATGCTTTTTATTGCACTTTTTTGTTCACTCGGAGTATGAAAAGAATAAGATGTGTTCTTCTAGTAATTGATATATTGTTCTGTTGGTTGGTTAGTTGGCTTCTGGAAGGACTTTTAACGTTTATATCCTTTTTTGGGAGTTAATTGTAATCGCATAGGTGGAATGGTTTTATATTTATTGTTTCTCAAAGCGGTTTTCAATAAACTATAAAAATCCGAGAATTTAACAACCCATTATTTTACCTCTACGGTTAAGCTATGATTTTCCGATATTTTTGACAGCATTACATTTTAGTTTAATGATTTTGGACACTGCTTCTATAGATGTTAACCATTTTATAATAATCTAAAATAAAACAAAATATTAGTGTCCATTTTAGTCTGCATTTATGAGGATTATTGTATACCTTAATTACTTTCTATAAACTTGTGGGGGCTGTTCTTAAATTGAATGTTCTAAAGCAAAATAATAGCAATAGCAAGCAATATGCTTTTCATACCTAACTTCCTTTTCAAGAATAACAACCACTGCAATATAATTTCTATCTTTGTCTGTGTTATGCAAGCAATTTACGCAAACAGGGAAAAGTCTCCTATACTTAAAGTTTTTAACGAGAAATCATTAGCTCGTTAAACATTTTATTCATGTAAAACTCAATCAAATTCGAAAATATCCGTGGTTTGGAATGATACAAACATTCTAGGTTTGTTCTTTTAGAAAAGAAATAAGTCCTGAGTCCTGAGTTCTTGCAGTTAAATTACAAACAGCCCGTTTATGGAAATAAACATGATTCAAACGCCTTTCCATTCATGCCATAAGTATTTAAGCGACTCATGATTCCTGGTAATCAGTATTACACACATTTTTGACATGGTTAGAGTTGTTCATTAATATGATTTTTCACTGTTTCTCGTTCATAATAAAATATTTAAGTGGATTCGGTAAACGCGTTATTTAATCATGAAATTAAAACTGAAAGTCTGCTGCAGAAGAACAACAAGAATGACGAATATGAACGAAATCCATTATGAAAATATGATCGGTCTTTTACTGACCCACTGATAACCTCTCTTTGTCTGTACATGAGTCAGCAGAGGACCGTCAGCATAAGACGGGTTACAGATTTTTATGGGATGACTTCATGACTTCCTCAAACTTCCATAATCCTCTAATTAATTACCACAAGTTAAGTGGTAACTGCTGGCAAACTTCCACTGAAAAACTAGATTAGCTCATTCATTGAAACACGCAATTAAACTATAAGCATTTATTAGCATTATGGAATCTGCAGCCATAGGTTTTTTAAATATTTTTATTGATATTTCCTCTTGCATTCGATGTAAGCTTAAATTGACGGTTCCAAAGTCAGCAATCGTATAACTTATCTGGAATTACAAATGCTAGGAAAAATAACTGGCAATTTAACAGGTTTTTTTTAATAATCCACCGGTTTCGACATGAATAAATCATTTGCTTAAAAAATAAGTTAAGTGTGCATTTAGTTACGTACGCCCAAATCAGCATTGTGGATGATTTGTTTAGTAATCATTTCCTTTCCTACGTACTTAAAATCTGCAGACACAGATCTAATGCGTGCATATGATTTTACTTAATCAGAAAATAAGCCTTCAACATATTTTAAAATAGTATGCAATTATTTATTTAAATTGTTCAATTTAACATCTTCAGACTAAATCCAAAATTTAGACGTTACTTGTTTTAATTTTAATAATCTGGTTCTGATCAAAGGGATCATGCGTTGCTTTAGGATAAACTAGGAAGGATAGTCACAAACTCCGATGTCAGGGACTCTCGTATTGGGAGAACATGCATAAAAGCAGCATTTCATCGTTCCTAAGAATTCGCATGCAGAGAAGAAACGGGAATTAAAACATAATCCACCTAAGAAAACCGTGTCAGATTGATTGAAATTTTTGTTGTGCATCATGACAAATTTTTTTTTACAGATTTCTTCCAGTTAAAACTAATGCGGACTATGCAACCTGCGTCTTCTATCATTTTCGCACTAACTCGTTTTAAGTTAAGAGACGGCTAAAAGGTATGAAAGCCGTTTCGATTTCATACAAATCTAACCTGGACATTCGACATCCGCCAAGCATCGAGCCGCATCTCGTTTCAAGGGTAAACATTGGAGTCCATCCTTCAGCGGTCGACAAATGCCCCCCTTGACCGATGGGGTTTTTATGGGTCCCACTCCTCCCCCAAGGTTCCCTGTCCCACTCGCATTATTGCCCCCTTGACCTTGTTCTAGCAAGAGGGTTCCAGATGAAGGGACGAAGGACTTTTTAACGGAGCCACTACTACTATTCGAAGTTATCTCCTTAGGGTCAACCGAACCTGGAGCTCTGATGGGGGCGTCAGCCTTTACCTTTTTCTTTGAGCTGCTTTCTGAGATTGCTTCGGGTTTTTGAGTGCTGCTTTCCTTTGTTGCTTCTATTTGTAGTTGTAGCATAAGGGCATAATATTCCATTTTCATATTACCGTATTACCGTAAATAGGGACCGGGGCTACTAAAAATGTTTGTTCATTTTTAAGGGTCAAGTTTAACCTAAATTTGAATAGGGATTATGGCGTTTTTAGAAGTAATTTTAAGGCTACGGTTTGGATGGGGCTAGTATTTGAGGGCGACTACTATTCGAGACAATGCAGTAAACTACCTACTAGCTAAAAATTTTTTATTTTGTAGTAGAGTGGGATTTAACTTAACATATTCAGCCTACAGTTTGTCAACGATTCATTTTATGTCAAAGCGTTTTGCCTTTTTATTTGCTAAAGTAGATGGATTAAATTGGAACAATTTGAAACGCTATAAGCCGGATCGACCGTGCAAGCTTAATCATGCAATTGTACATGCTTCTAATTCCGAAACATGCATAAGCAAATACCATTTTGTTTGAGCGGATCTAATGAGATATGATAACATTTGCAGTCATTAAATATTATTATTCCAGCTTTCAAACACGCAAACTTACGAAAGTAAGTTATCTCTTGACATTTTTGTTCGTATAAAGAAACGGACTGTTTGTGCGCATTTCTTTGCAATTTTTAGCAAACTCGTGCAAACTGCATAGTATAATTACAGTTTTCATTACATAAATGAGACAAGGAAACAAGTTCTATCTTTTTCTACAGGATACATGCACTTATGCGAATACAATAGATTTAGTTTGTGAATAAAACATTACCAGCTTCAATCTCAAGCCTCTTCCCTCATGCGAACGTCAATCATGCAAGCTATACTATACAAAATACTGCCAAGTCCAATTAAGCTGTGATAAACTTTAAATAATTAATGATAATTGGAAAATTTATTGATAAATCAACGATGGCTACTTATACGGAATGTTTTTGGAAAGTACTAAAGAAATGCTTGAATTTATAATGTTAACCTTCTTTGGTTGGAGTTGTGGTTCCCCCGTCCGAAGCGTTAGCCTCTGTAGTTGCTTCTCCAGGGGTATCCGCATCCCTGCGACTTCGTTTCATACCTTTCGAAGGGCTTTCAGATGTGGAAACCTGGGGCTCATCAGTTGTAGCGTTTTCTTTGCTTTCCGCACTCATTTCGGATTTCATTGATCCTTTACTCCCATCCTGTGACCCTTGCTTGCTACTTTTCATGGGCATACCAGGACTTCGCTTACTCTTTCTCATCCCCTGAGAGAAAATGGAAGTGGAGGTTCTGTTCTTAGAATTATTAGAGTCTTCCGTTGATGACTCATTGCTACTACCACGGCCTGCTTCTGGGGATGTAGCATTCTTTCTGGTTTCTCCTGACCCACTTTCCTCTGATTTTGACCTCTGACCCTTTTTCAGAGGCTGAACGCTCCTGACCGAACGCTTTTTCATCATTGTGGTCCCCACATTTTCTATCGTGCTGTTGGCTGCGTCTAGAAGAAAGTTTATCTTCGACATTTTACAAAGTCCTAGCTTAGGCCAACTTAGTTCATTTCAAAGATCAAAATGCAAATGGTTATGCGATGACGAATAAGGCAGAATACCTGGCATGTTCTTAGGTGAGGTTGAAATGGCTCCTGACAGTTGAATAATGAATATTTAGTTTTTTCTGTATTGTAAATGCCATAAAATACTTGCATAACTGACCTTTTTTAAGAGACTCCTGGTTTTCACTACTTCCTTCGGTATGATTCTTTACATAATCGGCAGCATTGTGAATCCCCTTGCGAACTACAGAACAGCAAAAGCTTCTAAGTATTCTAGTCTAATTTAAAGCGCTTTTGCAGTGATTATATCTTGTAGAACTATACATACCTGTTTCTTTGACAGAACTGGCCGTAGACTTTACTTTTTCTACCCCTTTTTCAGCCCCTGCCTTAGCTTTTTCCATCCCCTTTCCTACTTCCTCTTTAACAGTTTCAGCCCCAGCTTTGACCTTTTCGACCCCTTTTTCCACTCCTGTCTTGATGTTTTGTCCAAGGTTTTTAAAAAATCCTCCAACCTTATCCGCAGTACTATTTACCTGAGCCTTTGCATTGTCCATTGCAATGCTCACATTCTTTTTCATGTTATCCATCCCAGAGGAAGATCCTTCCGGCTCAAGTTCTGCAGAAGATTCAGGCTCGGGTTCAGCAGTGCTTATCATAGCGTCAGCCGTGTTGCTGGAAGATGTCTCAGGTTCCTCTGCGCAACAAGTTTTAAAACATTTGCAGCATTTTTCTACACTTTTGTCGTCCATGGGACAAGCGTCAATTTTGCAGGAGTCTTTCATACAGTCTTCGGGTGCTTCAGTTGCATCAACTTCGCGTCTTTGTCTACCCAGATCTTCAAATGACAATATCTCCGCAGAAAGAGACGCTTCTTCATCTCGCCGAGTTCGCGAAGAATCTAAAGTAAGGGTTCCACCAACGGTTTCAAAAACCGCAGCGTCTCGTCTATCTCGGTAATTTGTATTGAAATTTCGAGATTCTATGGATTCACTCCATATGCTGCTTGTTGGAGAACTTCGGGTTTCAAGCGCAGAAAGTAGAATTATTACAGCACCAGCAATGTAAGGTAGAGTAGTTCGCTAGAATATGAATTATAATACAAATTTGAGGGTTTCACTAAAAATTTTAACTCTTAAAGCCCGTCATTTTTCAACCAACCTTCTTCATCTTTCGGAACAGATTTTGCATGGAAGTTGGGTTCCGAATTTTAGTGTGTTCTTAAAAGATTAATTTAGAAATGCGTTGATCGGTTCCCTTTAAGGGCTGGTCAAATTAAAGATCACAGATTTTGTATTTAGACGAAATAGCCCTGAAATGGCAAAAAATCTAATTCGAGTAACGCTGACGCTGAACCCTAAAAGAAGATGTAACGTGCGTGTGGTTAAACTCACTTTTACGGTCTGTCAACTCTGTACGACCACAAACAAAACAGAGCTACGAATCCCAAACTGGCAAACCTATGATTAAGCAGGAAGTGCCAATTTTGCAAGTCTTTTTATAAAATTTCGTACCCTATTCAGATACCATTATGTATAGATCGAAATCCAAGCGACTGATCCAACCAATTTGATGAGCAATACCTGTCAAGCTTTAATTTCATTCTTATTTATTTCCAGGCTTGTTAAAATTATCTGCAAATCTGTCATGCATACGGATTAGTGAATTCCCATGAAAAACCAAACAAAGGACATCCATCGCGTGTCCACCGATATGCTATGATTCTTGGCTTAACGTCCATCACAACACAACATGCTTTTAGTGATGTACCTACTCTGATTCTGTCTCTATCATTAATTCTTTTATTTCATTGTTTCCTTTTGACTGTCAACTGTGATCAATCTTTTCCTATTTTTAATTTTTTTAATTTTTAAATTAATGAAGGGTTGGTCCATTTCTACGAAACTTTGTGAATCGCTTCAGATATAGAGAAATAATGACTATGCAGATTGGTTGTTTACAAATACATTATGTATGCCCGTTTTACTCAGTGGTTAGATACTGTTTTGACTAGAAACCATATACTAGTTTTAGAAGGTTGGTTTCGGTAGCAAAAAAAACTTCATTAATTTTTATGCTCAATCATAATCATTTCAGAAGAAATTATTTCCGCACACGTTTGATTAAAAGGCACTGATTGACTGGAACTGAAAAGCGACCGAGTAATATTATTAATTTTTTTAACCACGTGATTCAAGCCTTCGTTTATTTCTTTAACAAACTCTGCTGTAGAACTGTTTACAATCGCCAGCGGTTGAGGTGTAAAATGTATACTGTTTAATAAGTTCGTAAAATAACAATTAATACTCATTTACTTGCTTTTCTCTTCATTCACATATCAACATATAATGAGGTCCAGAATTTTTAATCTTAATAAAGATGTTCACAAGATAACACAGTCATTGCTTTCGTTTATAAGTGGCTTCCAAATGATGAGTTAGTTTTGAAACGCTAGAGGTTTTCATCCACAATCGCTGAACCAAAGTATTTTCATCTTCAAGGGAAAGAGTTCGTTTGATCTACAGAGCATAATTTGATACAACTACAGTTAGACTAATTAGCTATACGTTGATTATGACATAGGAAGTGATATTGAACATACCTCCACTACTGATGGATCCTTAGCACCGGTCATTCTACAAATTCCATTCGGAATGGTTTGCAATTTGATTTCTTTGCCATCAAAATTTCCTTCTTCTAAGGAAGTTAACCCTATAACCACAAGAAAACCACTGTAAAAATATATGTACACATTTGCTGAGGCCAGATTTATTCCGCTATTAATAGTACGTACCAAAATTATGAGCCACCATGAATGACAACTGATTGTTTCCCTTGGATCTTAGAAACCCACTTTCAAGATGCATAGGATTGCCTTTTTCAGGATGAGAAGACCATCCTGAGTAAGCCAACAGCGGTTGAGCTCCACACTGACGAAATTCAATAACGTCATTGTACTTAAAATCCTTAATGTTTGGAAACGTTCCAGCTCCGTTAGAGCTTTCCCATGTTCCAATTAGCCAGGATAATGGCTTTAGAGGTGCTGGAATTTCTCCTTCCATTACAATTGAAGATTTTCTGAAAATAATAACACTAAGTATTAACATTAGAATATTTTCAATAGTAAAAGTTCAGATCACAAAGATTTGAGCCCTCATTAATTCATGCCTGGAGTTAATATGACAATAAATATTCTCATTACTCAGAAATGAATACGAAAAGCTGGTATTCCAAAACTGAATACAGTTTTTAATCACCTTAATTTTACATTGTAGGTATTTAAACATTTTCGATACAAAAACTTTTACGGGAAGACAAAACAAGTTAAAAGTATAGATCTGTTAAACAATCCGAAACACATATTCGACATCTAGGTAGTAATTAATTCATCATAATACTGCAGGCTTTGTTTTCTCAACAGAAAACAACATGAGACTATGAGAAAGCTTTTTAATTGGTGAACGCCTGTGGTAACTGTAATGTAAAATTACCATACTTTAGTCCACATAAAACAATAAGTTATAATAATCATAAACACAACTAAACCACACAACTCACCATTAAAGCACTGTGTATTCGTAAACACAAACAAACAGCTAACAAACAGCAGTCTACTTTGATCATTGGAATAAGACCAGATCAAGGCAACAAGCTCAAAAATCTCCGCAAAGCCGGCTAAACAAAGTCCTTTCCAAATGGTTAAATAGGAAAACTGCTCCGAAACTTTCCCAGAATTCCACTTTTTGTACAAATAACTAGAAAGCAGGATGAAAAAATGGAATAAAAATGAACTGAAAAACGTCCTTAGAAGAACACGGTAAAAGTTTATTTCGAGTTCGTAGAAGTCCGCAGAATCGGCTTCAATTTCCACTCCTTTTTGAAAACACCAGAAACAATACGCTTCGCAGAATAGAAATACAACGCCAAGTTTCCAGTAAATCTGCAACCAAAAAACAAACATTCTAAAATACTGTACTGTAATAATACTTCACCCAGCAAAAAGTTACACACAATTTATTACCCCAAAAGCAGTGTTGAGAAGGATGTGTCTGTAGGCCATGGGATTTTGAAGAACAAGATTAATAGCCACAATTATAGGGTCGTACTCCACATATTTGTCAATAAACTCACCGCAACCTTTCTGTTTATAAAATAAGGAATAAATAAATAAATAATTTCAGATATTATTATTTTATAAGTTTAAAAAACTGTTTTTGGTTCATATTCACTCACGCATTGTAATAATTTAACAAGATTTCCACTGGCATACGTCTTATAAACTTGAGGGGCCGAATGACAGCAGTGGATGCAGAAATAGGGCGATGGCGGACCCATCATGTCCTTTTTATATTATTATAACATAACAGTAAATAATTTACCACGCTGCGCTGCTTTTAAGTACAAATTGTAACCTTTTTAAAAAAGATACCGTATTTCCTATTTTAATTCCTCCCCCTTCCGATTAAATTCCCCCCAACCTTTTCATGTTAAAAGTCCTATCTTCCCTTCCATGTTAATAACATTTTTAATTTTCCCTTTCGAAGTGTAATAAAGCCCCAGTGGGGAATTAAAACGGGAAATACGGTAGTTGAAGCTTTATGCAGGAAATTACAAGGGTTTAGCACCCCATAATTGCTGAAAAATGCCCCAAATCCACACTTATATCCCTGTTTTGTTCAGTTATCGCTTATCTGTACTGAACTCCATATAGCTGGGAGTGAGGGACAGGACAAGAAAGCCGTTTTAATGCATTAAAAATAATCAAAAACCTTGAAAAACTAGCTTGTTCTGTAATGTTATCGTAAAAAACACATCAAACTAAAACACAAATTAAAAAGTAAACCGGGTCCAAAACTAGGAGAAACCAAACAATCTTACCCTTAAAAATTCCAAACTGCTTATCAAAATCTTTTTCCCTTCTTCACGAAATATCCTCAGTCACCTCAGCACTTTTCTTTTCGGTTCAAAAACTTTTTGAAAATCGAAAAAAAACGTCAAAAAACTCAACAAAATAAATCCCACAAAAAAACTCCAAAATTACACAAAATCTGGTTGCGCGTTGTTGAGTTCAAAAAGTGCAAAAGTTCTCTATGCTAATTCTCATTTCTCGATGGTGAAAAGAGAGAAACCGGAACGGACGAGGATGAGTGAGGAATGAGGATATTTATTTCCAATCTAAATTACACATTGACGACACACTTTGATTTAACAAACGAGCATTTATTTATCAACCCAATCACGCCAAATCCTAAACTTGTTTATTTTTTTGTGGAACTGGTTCCTGTCACTTTTTCCATCGGTTTATCCGTTTATCCTCATTTTTCACCCGAACTCCTGCGTGTTTACTATTTTTTAAGGTAGGTTTTTTTAAGAGAGAATTTTAGATCCGGGTCCGGGTCGTCGTAATGTTTATTTTTGAAATCAGAAATTAATCCAAATGTGCTAAAGTTTATTGTGATAAAAGAAGCATTAATTTCGGCTTAGTTGTCATTTGTGTGCTGTTGTAGTTTTATTATTGCGTGTGGATGGTTTGGTTGGATTCTTTTGGTAAGTTTGCCGGAATTGTGGAGTTTCAACTTTGAGCATTTTTATTTTAAAAGTGTATAATTATCATATATTTCTCGGATTTCTTACTTCCAGCAGCAGGCAGCCGGCAAATTAATTCCTGGGGATAGTATTAATAATATACTCTGGAGTCTGGAGGAGACGATAATTGTGTTTTAAATTGGCTGACCTTCGTAATTCGCATGGATTGAGTAAGTTTTGGGAATACCCTTTGACCGGTTTATGTTATTTTCATAGTTGATGAGAAAATGTACCATTAAGAAGGGTGTAATCATCAAAAAAGGGTGGTTTTTGTTGTTAGTCAATTAATACTATTACGAATACGAATACTAATAATAGGTAACATGCATTATCTAATTGCACTACGGATTGCGCTTTGAATTTAGGTAGAAGGAAGCGAAAAAGAGGCGGTTTGCTAAGCAGTTAATGATAGGCGTGCGTACCTTGCGTGGAATGAAGAAATGAAATAAGCAACAAAATGTTACTGTGAATAACTCTGCGGAATATCCCAAACAAACGGGCTAGTCAATCGTGAGAAGCGATAAATTAGTGCAGCTGCAGATAGAGTGATGAAGATGATGGCTGTCGTTTTGTTAACTTAATCTAAAAGGCAGTTTTGTTTCGCATGTAAGTATTTGTAATGATCGCGTTCACAGGATTTGTTTTTCGCCTAAATTATCACGTTAAATGAATTGCCAATTATTTTCCTGTATAAAATAGCCGAGATTGAAAGTAGTCTATGTTTGTATGATTGGAGGTGTCGTTTGGTTAATGTCTTATCTGAATTTTGACGTTTATTTTAAAGATACCGTTTTGAGATGGGTTCGTCAGCCGTAACATCGTCACAGTCGCAGTTCGTGGATATCCTTTTGGATAGACGAAGTTGCAATGATTTTCGATGGGCTTCAAGACCATATCAACCATCTCCGTATTTTGTAAAAGGACGAGCTAGAGATCCTAAGGAGATTTGTGCAATGGTTCTGAGATGTGACCCTGTTCAAGCTGCTATCAGAGAAGTTAGTTCGTGTTTAGTTGTATACTTTTTGTAGATTTAATATGTAGAACGAAAGTAAAAAATTTTTTATCAAAAGGTTGCTCTAATCGAAAACAAAGATGAAAAAGAAATATTTCGAAGAGCGCAGGATGTTCTTTCCGAAATGGCTCATGATTATCATCTCTATACAATACGATGGTTTGCTTTAGCTTTGTCGAAGATGGGGAAAAGTCGTTTCTCTAGTATCCACATTAATACACATAATTTACAAAAGGTAAAACACTGCATTCCATTACTTCCATTCATGATCTTATAAATGACATACAATTATGTATTTGTAGATAAAAGATTGTTTACAACGGTATCCAGTTATTTTATTGCCAACCCACAGAAGCTATGTAGACTTTTTACTCCTGTCCTATGTCTGTTTTACTTACGAATTGCCATTGCCAATTATTGCTGCCGGGATGGGTATGTTTTATTACTTTTTCGTTTAGTAATTAATTGACTAATAAGACATTTATCGTAATTAGACTTTATGGGAATGACTGGAGTGGCTGAATGTCTGAGAAAAGCTGGAGCATTTTTTATTCGACGAAGATTTGGAAACGATTCTTTGTATCGATGTTTAATTAACGAATATGTTAAAAAAGCAGTTCTTCATGGCGCGCATCCTTTAGAAATGTTTGTGGAAGGCACGCGTAGTCGATCAGGGAAATCTCTTTATCCCAAAATAGGTATGGTGCTTTGGACTTTACACTAAAAATTATCTTTACTGTATAAAAGTATAACTGTAAATTAACTGATTGTGAACTTTTAGGACTTTTGTCGGCGGTTGCAGACTTAGTAAGACAGCGGGAAGTCCCCGATGTTCTAATTTTACCTATAAGTATGAGTTACGACAGAACTTTGGAAGAAACCCTATATGCTCGAGAGCTACTTGGACAACCTAAACCAAAAGAGTCTACAAATGTGAAATTTAGTTTTTCTTCAATGACATTTTTATTTTTGATCTTTGCTCACTTCTGTATTTTTTACGTACAGGGTTTGATGAAAGGGTTAAACTGGCTCAGATCTCAGGCCTACGGTTCGATCTACGTAAATTTTGGCGAATTTATATCAGTCCGAGATTCTCTTGGGAATAATTTCCCCTCAGCTCCTGACGACTCTGCATTTAGTCTATCAGTTCAACAATTAGCTTTACAAGTGGTGCTTGCTCATCAAAAAAATCTAGTCATGCCTCTTTTCCCTGCGGTGTCTGCTGTTATTTTATCAAAGGTCAGTGTAGCTATTTCCATAAAGAAAAGATAATTAAGGTTCTACGACCTCTTTTTCGGCTGATTGTTTTGAATGTTGAAATATTTGTTTTAGCTGTCTCAGGGAGATACCGAAATAAGTTTCCCCAAACTGATGAACCATATAATAGGGTTTCGATCCCTGTTATCGTTCAAAGGATGGGATTTCGGGTACTCTTTATCCGGGGAAACATTGGAGAAAAACTTAAGAAATATCCTATCAATTCATTCATCTCTTGTAGTCTGCCCTCTAAATGAAGAGCATATAGTTCGTTTTAAAATTGGAAATGATGAAACGGTGGACGCAATGCAGTTCCAGCATTATGCTAACCAATTCATTTCCTCTATTATTCCATACTGTCTCTTTTCTGTAATTATGAAAAATGAAGCAGACGTAGTTTCCTTGTCCGAAGACTTTTTAGAAGATTATATTTTTCTTCGTCAGCTCCTCTTTGACGACTTTTTGTACGAACAAGGGAAGGAGACTGAGGTATTCTTTTCTTTCATATACCGTTTGATGATTAGGCAAGGCGATATGATGCTAATATTTACTACTGGTATGATTCTTATACAGGAAGCAACTATTTCGTCTACAATCTTTAACATGTACTTAACCCAAGGGAAAGTGAATGGACACATAAAGCAATGGATTGCAGAAACAGATGAAATGAAACTTATATTACGGACAACTCTGGAGCCTTTTATTCTTGCCTATTGGGGTGTAGCTAAGACTCTTTCTCAGGTGACTATGACTCAATTGCAATTGACATAAAAGTTATCATTTTAAATTTCATTATCAGTAACCTTATTACAATTCTTTCTCTGCTCATAGATCGTATCAAGATCTCCAGAAGCAATAGAAATAAAGCAGTTAGCTAAAATGTCTCAGGGTTTCCTTCGGCAGTTGTTGGGAACTAATCTACCCAAACTTTACGGTTCCCTATCTCTGGATACCTTAAACAATGCCTCGATGTCGTTCATTAAATTGGGATACGTTGGCAAAACAAAAATGTACTTATAAACTTTTCATACAGTTTCTCAAACAATTTAATACATTTCTATTTTTGCATAATACATTTCTTTTTTACTCTTGGATCGAATGTGTATTTCAGTACGGAAACTCCAGCTGTTATAGTCAAAGACATGGCGATGATAAACTCCCTCATTCATCGATTAGGTAAGTTGCGTGACTTGCAATTTTCGTTATCTCTAGCTCTGGTACATGACATGGAAAGTAAACAGGAGTCCTTTTCCGCTTCTTGGACATTGGCTGAACTTATCTTTTAGTTATTGTTCAATACACAATATGTGATTCACCAATCAAAGGTGAATAGTATATTTAATTTAGTCAAGCTATCTTTTTTGTAGGGCTTTCTCCACTGTCAACTGTTTACTTTCTCGTCATTTGTCCGTCATTAAAACAAGGGAGCCATTTCCTCCTTGTACTTTCTTTGCTACGCTTACTCCTGAACTGCTACCTAGTCACGTTGTTGTTCATTTGGTACACGTTTCGTTGCCTGTTTGCTTTTGCTTTTATTCGTGTCTAATTTTAATAGTATAATTTGCATAATTAAGTGTAATATGCTCATTACAGGATTTTTTCCAACCACCTAAGTACATGTTTTATATTTTTTTCTTTGCTCAAGTTAACAGGATAATTCTTTGAAACACCATATTCTAAATTCTAGGCTTTCTACGAATCTAATATGATATTCTAGCATGTAAACTAGAGCGTTGCAAAGAGACATCCATACAGCAGGTATAAACATTAAACATCTCATACTCGTAAAACAGATTCAGGTATCCAGAATCCGCAGTGAGTAGTAGTTTATGTTCGCTTGCAGTTCTTTCCCAATCCATAAATTTTCAAAGTGAAGTATAAGGCATAGAAATATTCCTGGTAGAAGACTGCATGCATTACATTTTTATTCCAGTCGTAACGATTGTCAGTCTGGTTTTTTTTAGTATTTCAGCAGCCAGTTGTTAGATTTACCCTAGAGAGCTGGTGGGGTTGAAAAATAAATACGATATGGGAAATAGATCCTCAAGTCCGAATTGGACACTTCCTCTCTCTACATCCACAGTCTCCAGTCTTCTACTTGTCTACATATAAATTTAGTAGTTCGTAGTAATAATACCTTCCGTCGGTGGTATGGTAGTTTCATAGATGTATGTTTTTTTCGCTTAAGTTTATGTCGGTCGAACGAAAGATATCCATATCGAAAGCTGTTAAAGTAGTACAAGTCGTCGCACTTGGATCCTGTAAATGATGGCAGGTTTTCTTACACAATCAATACAGACCGTTCCATCCAACTGGGGATGCTTGAAAGGGTGAATAGGGAATTTATCGTCCGTAGAGTTCGTATTGTATTATCTTATGTTGTTGATGATGATGTGGAAAATTCAATGAAAGATCAGATGCATGATCGATTGCGTGATGTTAGTCATAATGCCATGGGGGCTACTAAATGAGTTCCATGCATGGTCCGGTCATCAGTCGGCCAGCTACATTTTATTATTGAGGCCATTATTATTTGTAAAAGACATTGACCCTTAGTTCTCTCTCCCTTCGGCCTTGATTAATCTAAATTACCATCTGAGTAATCAAAGGGGTTGTGAGACTCGCTATGAAGAAATAGGGGCTTAGGGTTTGGAAGGATTTTTTAATAATTCATGGGGATTGGATTCGAGTGACATTTGTCGAGATGATATAGAAGAGTTGCTTGCGTTTGGGTGGGTTTGCATTTCTGCCCGTTGCAGACTTACAGACAATTTACATGCACACGCTTCATGCACTCGGAAGAGTTTGTTTAGTGTGTTTGAACTTGAGTTTCTGCTGCATAGGATGTGGTTTATACTGCTTGTGAAATGGTTCGAAAATTTGCTCTGGGATATTATTGGGAAGGAAAGTTTCATTTGAAATGAGAAGGGTTTAGTTAGATTAAAATTGGGATTACGCATGTATGTACCTAATATTAAGTTTATTTTAATGATCTTTTCAGATAATTTTCAAACATAATCTATTTTAATTGTCTTGGAAGATATTTTTTTTTTCAAGCTTTCGTTTGCACTTAGCAAAGGCAAGATAGTTAGGATAAAAGTTTTATACCTACAAAGGCGTCACAATAAGTTCCCACCCTACAGTCATTCATTCTTTGATTCACTTGAATTTTGACATTTTCAATCCCAAACTTACTAGCAGCAATTAATTACAAACCTTGTAATACTTTCATGAAGTTCTTGGCTAACAGTGTGCTGTGGACGGTATGTGGATGAACTTTTGTTAGTCAGTTACGGAGAATATGCGACATTGGAATAATCGATCTTCGTGAGTTTTTACCCCTTTCCCTGTGTGGAATTTTCATTTGACTAATAGTATCTTTCAAGTATATAAGGCTTTACCCCTGGCCTGGCTGAAAATAAGCTTGAATAAACCGTTGTAAACGGGCGTAACGAAGGCTTGAGTTTATTAGGAATTTTAACGGGATTTTTACGTTTGTTTACGCATACGATTTGTCACTAAAGTCCCCTGGTGTTGATGGCAATTTGAGACATTTTGTGATATTGGGGGCGAGTGGAGACATTTGGGTTGTTGGGGGCACTGTGAGACATTCTGGGGTGTTTGGGGCACTGTGAAATTTTTTTGAAAACGTTGGGTATTTGGGTAAAAATGTGGGGCCACCTCAGACAAAAGTTTCAAAAAGAGATTGTATGAAGTTGTCGAGGTTGTGGGTATCATTTGGTAATAGACTCACACTGCCCCTTTTGACCTTCGCAAAGGTCATAACGTTTGACCAATGTCAGTGGGGGTGCCCAAATAGGGCCCGATAAAGTTGTTGTAATTGTGGGATTCATTTGGTAGTAGAGTCTCACTCTACCCCATCATAACCTTGTTAAGGTCATAACTTTTGACCCGAGTGTCACAGAACAATTTTGATCATTGGTTTTAAATGCCCTAGTAAGTATCTTTTTAGCGATACCATGGTTGATATGGGTTAGAATAGACGAAAGTGTGACCTTTGACTCCACCCCCAGGGGTGTGACCTAATGGACCTAACTTAATCTTAGTTGGAACCTTAGTAACAGATATCCGAAAGTGGAACTCGAAAAAGTTCAACGGTTCGAAAGTTATCGCTCGGACAGCAGGACGGACGAAGTGACAGCCAGAGTATTCACATTTAGGCTTTGATACGCAAGCCTTAATAAGTCTAATGGGATGCGATGCGATGGTTAGTGGAGTTCGTTAGAATGACATGAGAATTTTAAAAAGATAGGGAACAAAAGTGGATGAAAGAAAAGAAAGGGTTTTTTGTATTTGTATTGTACATAAACTGTGAGTTGAGTCTAGACAAGAGTATGGGCCTAGAAGACTCCTGGTGTGACTCTTATTGTCGTAGAAAATATTTAGTAGAATTAAATTGTTCTCCTGGCCCTGTCCGTTTATATGAGTGACTCGGAGTCTTGGGCCCTGGAAGCCGAGCGTCGCGATTTAATCTGGAGGAAATCGATTCAGAATTTATTTTTAATGTCTCACACGTAAGCAACCAGCCTAGTCGGCGTCATCATCGTAGTTTGAAGGACCAGTAAATAACCTTTTAGCAAGGCCAAAATTAGCCTCGAGTACGAGTTTTATTATTGTCAGCTCCATTTAAAGTTGTAGAATATACTAGAAAAATTATAACTTTAGTCCTTTGTGATTCACTAAACGTTCGTTTACTTACGCCTTTGCGAGTTCATCCTTGCAAAAAAGTCAAACAGTTAAAGCTTAGATTCTCTTTGAAAAAAAGTCTTCCATTTCTATATAAAAATAGGGGAAATGTCATATTTTACTCCATTTTGTCACGCCCTGCCAAATCTGATGCATGCTACTATATTCCTGCTTCATTGAATAATGCTAATTGCAATTGCTTATTTCTGGGCTAGTGTCTACTTTTACCAGCTTATTACAGCGACGTATGTTAACTAAGCTTTGCAGGCTTTAGCCTGTATGGTTTTTTTCCAATGTGTATTACTTTTAGTGCAGAAAAAACTGAACTTCGAGAACTATATATAAATAAAGGCAATTTAGTCCACAATACAATGAGAATTTTCTACCACTTTGACCTAAAATTCAGTATGCGTTTATGTTATTGTATTGCTTTTTTCAGAAAAATATCTACCTTTTGAGTCTGAGTCGAATAAGGATTCGACGGCCGAGAACTCCAGTTCTTCAGACTCCAATGGCGAAGAAGACTTTGGTCAACTCCTTCATCTCAAATCCAAATTGTAAAAATAGGAATAGAGAGTTAAGCTGATTGCTTTATAACTGGTAAGGGTAGTAGAAAGAAATACTTATGCTTGCCTACACATCGAAGCTGCGTATAAAGAAAGACTTTTCGTCACAAAGTTCCTTAGATTACAAATGATGAAAAATGGCCACGACGGATACACTTGCCTGCAGAAGAAAAGTTATAGAAACTTGCATAGCTGTTAGAAGATAACAAATATTGTTATAAAAAAGATGATCTGTACTCGATCATCAAATAAGGAAACTTATGTAGTCAGCGTATAGACTTGTCAGACGTTGAGATATGGAACAGGGAGAAGTTACCTTTCTCTCCTGTTTTATTTTTTAATAACTGCACAGTATGAAAATTCAGCCGGAGTACAATTTTAATCTGGTAAAAGTCAATGAAGTATTGTGTGTCGTCTAGTAAGTATTTATGAATTGTATTGTTATAGTTTGTAGGTGTAGAGCATCTGAGATTTTGACAGCACTTCAATAGTATTATGGATTGGTAGTTTTATTTTAAGTAAAAGTGTTTTAAGCTACCCGATGGTATTGTGTGCATTTTAGCGATTGAGAAGTATTTTTGTCTCCTGGTCCCAATATGTAAGTAAATATGTTAATCTAGTCTTGCAGTGACGGTTTTAAAAAACGCCTAGCTATTTTTAAAGGCTGTCTACTTTTAAGGCAAAAAGCAAGGAAACCTTTTTGTTGCGTCATATCGTACTGAAACTTATGGCTTTAAAACGTTAATGAATTTTAAATTTAAAGCTACCAAAGAACGGACTGGAAATTTTTATCTCATTACTGAATAATTAGCAGTGGAGTTTGACTTTCCTAGAATTTCTTAAACATAATATTCATTAAACCTAACTACATAATATTATTTGGTCTGATGCTGACCCGGTATGTTATACCTTATTCCTTTCTTATGATTATTGTGATTGTGAAAAGATAAAAGTCATTGGGTCAATAAGTCAGAGATTTGTCTAGCAACTAGCAATAAATGCACCGTGTAATAAAGATGATAGGTAAAATACAAAAACAATGGCTTTGAAATTGTGTAACTTTGTAAAACAAAGGAATCCTTTTTTAACAGTTACACTACACATCGGAAAGGTGCATCTTTTCATATAACTTTGGATCGAATTCCAAGCACTTGGTAAAAAACTACGAACGGTTCATAAACAGTCAGAGAGTGAAGAAAAGTTCCCCGTGTATCTTCTCCAGCACTCACTAGTCAGCCAAATGTTCCATGTACCCTCACACATGTCTATGAAATATTGAATTATGAACAAAAAAAATCTCCAGCTATATAAATAATTATGTCTCCCCTCAGAGAAACCAATTCGATTACATAGCCCTCTGTTTGCTAGCTGAAATTTGAGAGAAATCGAACAAATTACTGGTTTGACGTAAGTCTAATTGGAGTTGGATGAGGGGAATGGAAAATGTGTATTTTCTAATGCATAAATTTCTCAATTTTCGAACCAGCAGCTAAAGTTACTTACATTACATGTTCTGATTCCTTACATTCTTCCCATCACCTTTTCAGTTCAAGGTAGGCATTAGAGAAGGATAGGTATCTAAAATCGGTAAGATTATAGGTATTTAAATGGATCATCTATTCTTAATGCTTCAGCTTTCGAGGGAAGTGTTATTACAGATATATATGCAGGGAAAGGTTTCGATTATCCTAAAGTAAATTCCGATTTTTAAGCCAGACAGTTTAGAATCAGATTAATTTCTTCCTGAGAGTGGAAAGGTTCGTAGTTTAAAATTTCCAATCCTTTGAACAATTTCTTGTAAAAGATGAGGTCAGAGTTTAACTTTTACCCGTATTATTTCATCCCTCGTTTCTAACGCTGACTATGCTTGAAATCCCTATTTCATTTTTATAGCTTTTAAATAGTGGCTAAAAGGTATAATGTTTTCTGGATGGTTGCATCCAACATGACATGCCTAGATAGAATAAACTTCAGATCTTAACGTTACTTCATAATTATAACGCACATATAGTCTGTAGTTTTTATGCATATCGCTCTTCTTATTGCTACTATAATAAAACCCGTGATTTCACAGCTTCAAAAGTAATAATAAGTCTTTTGAGCTAGAGAACTAGCCATTTGGTTGTTCAGTAAGATTCCATTTCTGACACAAAGAAAAATACTGACCCTTGCCACTTAGAACTACTTGTGAGGGTCTCTTTAATAAGCAATAAGGGAAGGGATTTTGTTCAAGGGATGGATCATATTTACCAACCCTCCCTCCTTAAAAGCAATTTCCCAACCTTTCCTCCCGAAATTCTTGGCAAGACCTAGAGAACAAGAACTCGCATTTTGAAAGATGTTCCACAAGGTTTGATTTGGATCTGAATTGAATCCATTTAGACGAGAGACAGCAGCAGTAGAGTGTAAGGAATTATAATGACTAGGACAACTCAGCGTACTAAAGTAAGGCGAAGGGTCTCATCTCAGCAGCAGCAGACTGCCTCTATGGGCCCTTATTTTTTTCCTTGTAATGTCAACAAAGGAACCACCCGACAGACACAAAGTCCATTTAGCCTGTTATTTAAACCGGTTTCGGGTCTTTGAGCTCAACTCCATTTACTAAGGCAGGAGCCTTAGGAGTGGAGACCCCAATACAAACCACCAGGAACCATTGCATCTTTCTCTCTTTCCCGTTCGTTTGTTTCTTACAAAATGATTCGAAATAGCACATACATAATTTATGCTGTGGCTAGGACTTATACAATGGATAAGGCTAAGGAAGATAATCCTTAAATATTTTTGAGTAGCTGCAGGAATGAATAGCTGAATTGATTCTCTTAAAATGAAATAAGGCAAGCTTGAAAAATAGTCTCATGATTCATGGTCATTCATAAATGATAAGAATGATATAGGTATTACAGAAATAGCGAAAGCAAGCAAGTATTTGTATTAGTGACGGTTATACACACAGTATGTAAGTAAAGTAAAAGGTCTGCTGGGGAAACTTAATCTGAAGATGTTTGATGGACCTTTTTCGCAATACAAATTTGACTTGATTCAACTCCAACTATACTAACGACTTATAAACTAAACTTTTCTAAAGCTAAGCTAAAGTATTATATTGTCATTATGAGGAAATACCACTCGTTGGATCTGTTCATGTAAATTAGAGAACGGTTTGTAGTACGTAGTTTGTAGTGAATTAAAAAGCAATCATAAATGTATTTATATCATCCAAATCGCAGACTTTACCTCAGTAGAGGTATTGACACATACGGTAGCTCTGACATATGCAGCCTCATTTCAAAGTCCAATGATTATTGTAGTTTCTGTTTACACTATTAGCTTCCTAACTTTACTCAGGTTTATCTTAATAAAGGTTAAATTAATATAGTACTTTCAAACAGAAAACATCCATCAACTAATCAACCATCATCCTTATCCCTAATAAACTTTCCAGATTATTAAAATATTCCCCTGCTCATAATAACCATGAAGTAACTAATATATAAAGCTCAATAAGCAAATAAGGTTAACTTAACAACAATGGTTAGAAATGGGCCATGCCTTAATACTTAATTTTGAACGCAATTACGTAGCGGACAAACAAGACTGTTCCGTCGCAACTATTGTATTGCTACGCCGTCCATCGACTCCAACTTTTCCGTATCTTCTTGCTAGCTAAACAGCTTAATCAATACGGTCAAAAGAGACCATTTAAGATAAAAATAGTAAAGTAGAAGAAATGTCTCATCCCGTTAACTAAAATCCATCACATTCTCCTGCCTCCTAACATAATACTCTACAGTTAACTGCCTACCCTAAATAAAAGTTTAATGCTGGTTTAATGATATCTCCAGCCATCCTACCCATACCTACCTCTTTAATGGGTAAGCAAAGATTATCCCTCTTTCCTGTGTCATTATCTCAATGAGAGTAAAATATTCCACACATTCCTTGTTTCTATCTTTAAAATTGAGGCTAGCAAGTAAGAACCGTGTGTTAATGTTATACAGCTTTGGACAATCATAGTAGTTCCACATAATAACATTTTCTCCGCCTGTTAAATTACAATCTCAATCATTTCCTTAACTTTATAACCAACCAGCATTTATTTTCAGGATGACAAAGCTCCTTTATAAAAGCATTTCAGTTTTATCCATCCCATCCCGTGATTCTTTTTCTTAATTTTAATCAAATCCTTTGAATAAGACCCTTAACCAGATTCTTTTGGAGTTTTTCTTCCATGCTCACTAAATTTAAGTACCCCAACAAGTTTCGTTCTTCTTAAGGTGGTTGTTCAGTTTCTTCATCATCCCGTCCCTAATTCTGGAGCCAATCAATTCCATCCATCTTCCCTTAATTTCTTCGATAAAGCCTTTACCTTATTTTTGAACAAAGAATGCAGTGTAAGGTAAGATAAATAGGCCCTATACGAAACAAACAGAATTAAGGCCGATATTTGTATTTTATAAAAATGTATCTACTCTTTTTGCTTTTTACCTACTGTAAAATCTGAACCATAACTTAACGTAGCTATACTACTTTTCAAGTTATATATTCCTTTTTGTATGCACGGTTTTGAGCCCGGACGTGTGAAAAGCCTAAGATCTCCTGACTAAGATTGAGCATTGCCTTGCTATATTTCGGTGTTGGAAAAGAACCCGTGTGGAGTTCTCTTATATTCTCTAAAATTTCCATCATATTACATACACAACTTCATATTCTTGTATACTAGTTTATTTTATATGAAAGAGACGTTCCCGTCTTTTAAAACCCCACTACTTACTTACTTATACAAAAGTTCATGCTTTTGCTGATGATGATAACAACATAACACTACCAAAGGGAGGAATGCCCGTCTGGTGTTCAAAACATAGTAATATAAAGTTGTATAAAACCATCGTTGCTTTTTATGCATCCAACGAAGCAACACAACCTACAACCTACTTGGCTGCAAGCAAAGGCAACCTAACATAAGGAAAGTAAGGATAAAAGGAGCATATCTGGCTTCTCTCAAGTTACCAACATAACACCATAAGATCTTGGTTAGGTTGAGTACATTTTATGGAAAGGAGGGCTAAGAAAGAAGTTTAAGCCGATGCATGCGTATATATGTAGCAGGAAGGACCACAGGTTCGTAAGCCGATGACTCCACGAGGTAACTGGGGTCGACAAAACTCAGCCGTTGGCTACGCTAACGTTGGCGAGAAGTGCATCCTCCATCCCCTGGACGGGAACATCCTTGGAAAGTTATTATCCAAGAACGAGTCGGCAGTTGCATTCTGCACGAGACAGACAGAATACAACACTCTCTCTCTCCCGGCCACTACTAGACTACATCACGTACTAAAAGTATACTGCTCCCCATCGCAAATATAAGATAACCTTGCATAGAATAATATAAATATCAAATGTCATCCTACGAAGGGAAACCTGGAGAGAAATATAAAACCAGAAAAATGCATTAGTCTTTTGAAAAAAACTGAAAGAAATTCAGAGAAACCCCAACTGATAAGCATAGACAAAGCAAAAAGGGGAAAGGGAGAGAAAGAGATTGACATTTTTAAAACGCAAAGTGTAACTTGAAGTTAAGAACGCATGATAAAAATAAACGGTGGTTGTTTGTAGCTGTGCACGAACTAAGCAAGTAACTCAATCTTGATTTAATTATCTCTGATATTTATTAACAAATTAGAAGAACACTTATAGAAAGAAAGTATTGGATTGGAGAGAAGTCAGTCTGTATGACTGACTGGTCTAGGTTTCTTGCAAGTCTCAAATGTTCTCATGGTGGATTCTGTTATATCATCGCTCGTCTATTCGTAGCTAACGTGTAACTCTCATTTATATAATTATTCCTACTCTTTGTTGTGTTAGTTCTGCTGGTTCATGGTGTTTTTTCTCCATATCAAGTTCATGGACTCCAAGTAGAAGGTTTTGTACTTGTTACTTGTAAAAAAAGGGATAAAAACTTACCCGTACAATGCAATGGTAATTCACATCCACCTTAACGTAGGAGTTCATTAAGCAGTTGCATTGCAGTCAGACCAAAACAAACTAAACTGACTAAACAGTGGAAATCTACTGAGTTTACTTACTGAAGATTTAAAGAAAAACCTAGACTCGCCCCGTATGAAAATATCAACTTTAGTGTATGTATCGAAATCTGTGAATTTTAGTAAGTAAACTGACTAGCCGTTCCCCAGTTGTGTCAACAGCAGTAAACTCAACATTACGATTATAATACAATGCTAGAAAAATAAATTACTTTTATGTGTCCATTCAGTAACAAATTGCTGCTTGGGTTTAAAAGTGCAATAAATACTGATATCGCTGTGTATTGCTGCTATCAGTTTTGCGTTTGTTCGTGTAAGCTCAGTCAAAGGCCATTGTCTCACGTCTCTATCTACCTCATCCTGTGTCACATTTTAGCGAATAAATGCCACAAAAAGGTTTTACAATATAATATATACCAACCTATTTTGCTGGGATAACACTTTTGTATTCATTTCCCAGTGTAACTTGCTACTTACGAACAAAACCATATTAACAAAGTTAACTACCTATTGAGTATTCACGTTACTCATAGGATTGTAACCATTATTCACCAATAATTCTATCAAGTTCCTAGTACTCAGACTTTCTTAACGACTACTTACTTGCTGATTGTGACTCATTAAAAATTACATTTCGCCGTGTTCGATCAAACATGCATGATTAATAAGGAATCTTATAACAACAAAATAACACCTAAAGTAAATTAAAGTGACTATTCGGTATAAAGGAGTAGTAGTAGTTGAGCAGGAGTCGAGATAAGAAGGCCCATTTCGTCAATCTTCTTTTTGGGTAAGTTGAATTCTCACTTGTAGATAAAATTGTAATCTTTTGTATCAAAAGAAAGATACTGGTTTCTTCCCGTATTAATTCATGCTTAATACATACATCATACGACTTATAAAGCGGCTGCTAGCTCAGACTGGTTGGCTGGCTGGAATAGTCTCAAGTTGAATCAATTTAATTTAATACCAGAAGGCATGACATGCAAAAAGATAAATGTCTAATTAAATTGCTAATCTCACAAAGTAATAAAATGCAAACAACTTCCAGCCACTTCTTAATAAGGGAAAATGGATAAAGTGCTCTGTGCGTGAAATATACGAGTTTGAGACGTCTTCTTATGGATTTAATTTCTAAAACGTAGGACACAGTTATTGAACTTTTAAAAAATTACAGAAGGCAGGCAGACAGTTTATTGAATTTTTAGTTTTTTTTTATATACAATAATGATTAATTTCTGTACGGCGTAGGAAAGGTTTTGGAAAGTCGTAAACATAAAGAACAAATTCGTTTTAAACAAGTATTGATCTTTCATAACAATTGATATTTACGAGCCACTCTGTACCACTTACGATGCAAGAAAGGTTTCCCTAACAAAGTATTATAAAGAGTTTTATCGGTCAGATCTGCGCAAAATTCACTGTCTCATAATACCTTCCCACTCTGAAGACTTGCATATTTGCGTCATTTATCAATTCCCAGTCCATATTGTAATTTTAATAACAATTTGTTTGCCCTCTTTTGTTTTCCAGCAATATGCAGCCTCAGTACTGACTCTGGGCCCTGGGCTATCAACTTCAATTTCATTCCATGCTGAAGCTTGAATAAACTTATGTAAGTGAAAAACTCCCAGTTTTCCTACGACATAAAATTACACAATGAATAAAAAATAGTATCAACAGAACATTGTATATATACAGTCAAAGTGACTGTCCTTTGCAAAGACATTACTGGATACGCATTAGTGACCTCAACAGCCATCACTGAGATTGGTTAGATCCCTCATCTGCCCCTTAGTAAAAAAAAATTTCTTATTTCCAGCAAAAACTGCCAGGCTACCATTGCATTGAATTGAACTGTTGACTGTCACGTCTACTTGTACATGGACGTTGAAGCCTATGAAGCTAAATCACAACAAAATTCATGAAAAAGCAGGCTTCTCTCGTCCACCACCAAGGATAAAATTAATCAACTGAGAAGAGATCGGCAAAATACGAGGGGAGAAATAATATACATTACACAAGTGGCCAGGAGCCGTTGGTTGGAAGCTTTGTGCGTGCTTTTCCCATACGTTTTTTTCCACAAATTGATCTTGAAAAGATCTCATAGAAATGAATGTTCAGCAGTAAAGACTTGATAATAGAATTGTACAAGAATCGAATCCATTTCAGCTGGAAAGAAACTGACTGATCTAAGATTTACAACAAACAGACAACAGAACCAAAAAGCCTTTTGGTACAATGCTGCGATACAACAATCAAGTCGGGTTTTCTAAACCGGTGGATTACTTCCGGCCCCTGAGCGTAGACGTGAGCGTGGAATACGAACTACCAAAAGAAGTAGCACCACCCCCTGGGAGTGCCCCGCTATTGATAATCCATCCATCAGCGTATTATCGTACGAAACCTAATGCTGCGAATCCTCAAGGAGTCCTCAGTCCCCGGGGAAAGCAGCCCTCTGCCGCAGAATTATCCGCTAGTACTTCATCATCCTCATCCAGTTACTTTCTCCGGAGTAGCACCCACTCCTCCTCCCACTTAAATAACCTCCCTACCATTCATCAAAGCTCAGTTTACTCCTCAAACGGCTCCAACCCTACTTCTGGTGGTAATAAAAGCAGCACTCGATACTCCTCCGCATCCGTCATTGTAGCAAACCCTAGGACTAGATCAAGCAATGTAGTAGGTGCAGTTGATTCGAGACCTCACCGCCCTAATAATTGCCCTTATGGAAAATGTGATGAATGTTCAAGTGGGAGTGGCTCAAAAACCTCCTCTGGGTCATCTAAGAAAGTCTCAGTACTCCAGCAGCAGCAACAAAGTCAAGACCCCTTTGCCAGCTTGTACAATAGCCTTCTACTTGATAGACAAAACGCTTCACGAGCAGCCGCTGCAGCTGCAGCCTCAAACACCGCAGCGTTGAGTCGAAGTCAACTTCAACAGCTGCACCAGCAACAGCACCAACAAAGTCAGATGCTGCATAGATCCGTTGGTACGTCCATCACCCCAACAAGTAGTAGTATAAGTACAAGTCGAAACACGAGTAATAATAAAAGGCTGAGAATGAGTAGTCAGCAGCAGCAGCAACAGCACTTGATAGAAATGATGTCACCAGCAGCAATGGACCTTCCCCTAGCCACAGATTGGTACCCCAGGGGTACATCCACACTCGTAGCCCCCACGATCAACAGCAGCTCTACTCCAAGCAGTAGCAACGTTATGAACATGAGCCCAGAGTCAATCTACCTCAATCAAAGATCAGCGCTTTATAAGCAGCATGGGTCAAATGGAGGGTCGCAGGGTCAAAGTCTACTTAGTGGGAACGGGAGCAATAGTAGTGGTAGTGTTGGTGGTAATACGAATCCTATCATGATATCCAACTACATGTTAAACTCGGGTGGTGGCAGTGTCAGTGGAATCACTTCAAATGGAATTCCGAGTTCAATCAACGTTAGAAGAGGCCATCATACGCTTAACGCTTTGAGTAGTTTGTACTCGTCTACAACCGCAGCCTCGCAGTCCGCTCAGAGGTTTTTCAAGGAGTGTCCCATCCCTGTGGAGAAAGGGTCAGGGTCGGATTCTGGAGTTTGTTCTGAAAACGATTCAGACATAAGTCCACCCATGGCTCCGTATTTTAACGCTAATAGTAATAATCATCCGCCGGCAACAAGAGCAAGGTCCATTCTCAACCAGGATCTTCCTTCTGCAGGTAAAGTACATTCACTTTACGTACCCATAACCATTACCATTCCTATTATCCCTTATTTCCATAAGCAGGAGTCCTTGATATTGTAGTCTCGTCCATTTTTTAATCCCCTTTATAAAAATAACATAAACTTATAAAGTTCCCTTTTAGTACCTTCGAATTCGAAAAGTTTATTGTTCTTCCAGTCTCATTTTCAGGTTTGGTTGGTTGGAAAAATGTTTCTTTCTTAAAATCACACTATAACTTACTTTTAGCTTCTATATTTACTATTAACTCCATGTACTAACGCTTTAGGCTTGCATACGAAGCATATTTATTACTACTTGTAGCACCTTTACACAATGGCTACAGTTGAGTTATGACTTGTGAATTTGTTACACAAGGGCAATCCATAAGGATACCGTTTTTATATAACCGAGTCTTGGATTATAAACCTGTAGCTAATAAGGGCTTTGAGTTTTGAGACAGCCTAAACAAAATCTTTGCCGTAGTTCGTTCCTTTCTTTCTTCTTACCTTACCTCCTTAAGAAAAGGCAAGGAGCCCTTCGTAAGACGTTCAATAAAATATAGTAAGTTTTAGAAGTATATATATAAGTAGCAAGCACATGAGGATGGATGGACCTAAGGAGAGTAGACAAGAAGAGGCGTGTTATAATAGTTTCTATCTTCGAACTTCGAATCAAACCTAAACTTCACTAACCTAACCTGTACCTTTATCTCTCACTATAGTTCAGTTTACAAGTCCGATTTAAATTTTAACAATACAACCTTACAAAGCCATCCAAAGGATCCAAATCCACATCATGAATATGTACTTTTCTTAGTACATAAACCATAGTATATTTAGACTAAGGTTCGGTTGGAAAGAATTGAATCCCGACATTATTTATGCCTTTATTACAAAAAGAAAACTTTCAGCTGGAGGATTATCATCAACACAGCAAAACACACGGGATACATCCAACCTTCATTCAGCTAGCTTTATAAATGTATGTACGTATGCTGTAAAAGTTCCCAAAGCAAACTTTACTAAACCTTAAAATGTAAACCTGCCTTCATCCCATCTTCAGTTCGTCTTAGACCAAACCTCAGCTCATCTCAGACCAATCTTGAGCCCAACACAAAGTAATCTTTTAAAACTCATGCAGAAGGTGCATACTTTATCCATCGAGCCAGGCAGGATATGAGGATATACAATTTCTAGCATTCATGATGTAGGAATCTCCTGTCAGTCGAGTCTTTATGCTACTTTCGGTTTATTTTCTGTAAAGTTTTTCATAAGTGGACATGGGCAATGCAATAGTTCTGTAGATGTTCTGCTTATAGTATGTGTTTCTCTGTGAGAATAATAAATATGACTAGCCCATGGAGATATTATTGCATTGGATTGCAAGGAACTTTACTACTTTACAAACCATCGCTCCTTGGACTTAACACTAACTATCAAGCTTGAGTCTTCTGTATACAGGCAGATTTTATTATTATCATGGTAATATAATGTAATGCATTTGGTAGGATATGTTTGAAAAAGCTCCAGGTAGAAGGTAGACTCGTCCTTTTCCCGTAGGGTTCCTTGAAACATGTGAAACCATATCATCAATTCATTTATTTATTACTTGAGTATAATGACTTACACTGTCTGACAAGAAATGTTTTATTCTTCAAGGAAATGTCAACTGTTGATTGGCGTAGATAGTTTTATTGGAATTGTATTTGGTTGTAGCTTTGTGTGTTTGTTTTATTAGGATGCAAGTTTTCCGAAAAATAGGACCTGCACTGTAATATTACCATTGTAAAAAGGGCAAGGGCCTTTGATACGAATTTTTATGACTGTATTTTTGTTGCCTTGAATTTTGCCCTTAAACTCAAATCACGGTGGAAGGTTTTTGGGTCAGAAAATTGGGAAGATCCGTTTCAATTGTCAATCACAATAACTAACCCTGTATTCAAGAAAGCAAAGAAACCTGTGGAGTGATCCGCAAAATGTTCATTTTATTCATTAATGCATGTGAAGAGATTAATATCATTGATGTTTGATAAACACTAAAGGCTGCAGGTAGAATAGTTAAACCGTAAAACGGACCGAATAATAAATTGATTGATTTTTAAATCTAAATGCATATGGCGTTGCTCCATTGTTAAAATATGTTTTCAAAGATGCTTTCTCGGGCTAAATATTTAAATTTAAGGTATTTAACAAGCATCATACGTTTTTCAGGGTATTAATTAATTCTGAAACCCTTCTCTAAATTGTTTATAGGTTTCTCACTGTAATTTAGAAATGGAAGGTTATGACGGAGAGTTTTTGGCTTGCACTAGTATAGTGGATACGATTTAACTTTATTTTACCCGTGTCAGTATAAGCTATTAAAATCAATAAAATATACTAGTCCCTTCAACACTTCCTCTTTCATTGCTATAAATATTTTATTACTACAACTGCTTTTAAACAAATCCTATAGTTACTGATAGGCTTGAGACTCAAAAATGTTTCACCAACCCACCCATTCCAATCCACATTATAAACTTCAACAAAATATTTTGGAATTTCCTCTAATTATCAGCCATGCAATCATTGCGTAGGTTCAAATCAAATAACGTTTATTCGATTCTCAAAAAGCAAAGCAATGATGACTGATGATATGATGAAGGAAGGGATTTTATCACTCCTACACTTTTTCTTTACTAATGCAATGCTTGATCAAATCAGGTTCTTTAGCAGGAGATATGCGGATGCAAATCTTCTAATTTCATTTGGATTACAACAATGATAAGAATACATAAACTAAACCTATTTATACTATAACACTATTATTGTGGAGGTTAAAGTTGACGTTGGCTTCAAACTTAAAATAAAACTTGAAAGCTTGTTGGAGGCAGATAGTGATGCTTTTTTATCTATCCATCCATACATGACAGGTTGATTCTTCGTTAAGATTAGCCCCCTAATGTCACTTACCTCAACGTATCTAATCTTTTGCTGTTTCTCTGACATTTGAAACCTGGAAAGAAAAATGCCTAATCACAGGGTAGAGTTGGAGGATGATCAGTTTTAAGAAGTTAAACGAGGATCAGGTTAATTAAGGTTCTTATTTTTTAAGGCCGTACTCTTAGCAATTTCTATAAGGTTGATATAGCATTGCATAAGGATTCTCTTACGTGACGGGCTGATCCAGTCCAGTCATATCCGCTTAGCCTTACAGTAAGTGTAATACATGGTGGGAACTAATTTGGGGATAGGTTTCTAGATTTTTTACTCCGTCTCTTCTCTTCTCTAAGAACACCAGATCTCCATCCTCATAGTCATGTCTTCAGCAATCCAGTGCAAAGCTAAAGCAATCCTCCAAGGGAGATTAGGGTTCTCCATTCCATCTCCATCCAACCAACTTACGAACTAGCTCCAAGCTAAAAACCATTATAGTCAAGTGGAATTATTAATGAGAGCATACAAACTCCAGCTGCAAACAACCAGAACTTTAAAACTAATCAGCATTAGCATATCCTGTAGACTTGTACGCTTACGCTTAGCATTCACTAGGGCTACTCCTACTATGACTGCGGTTATGAAATTAACTTTGGCGAAACACCCTTCAAAAGATAGCCATCTCTACGTTTACATTTGGAGTTATCTTACTACCTATACTTATTCTATTACTACTACTGCTTTCGCCATTTTCTAAATTTGTTGTACCGTTGTAGCAAAAAATATACGAAGGGGATTTAGCATTCGAAGCAAAAGTAACATTTCGAACCCAGCTTTTAACTTTCAGGGCCAATTTAGTGATCCAAAAAATTCTGCTCGGCTCAGCCATTTATTAGTTCGTTGTTGAAGTGATTTCTTTCTGGTAATTTTACCACAAGCTTATTATAATTTTCTCCCTTGTCCTTTTGTGGTTTGAATATTATTGTTCAATATACTAGGAAGGGCCAGGGGTAAATCCCCTGTTATATCACTGTCGTTACTTGATAGCTGTGTATGTTGTATGAAGAGTTCAAAATTAGTTATTCGGTGAGGCTGTGATTACCATTATTATTACCACGGTAGATTGAATGTAGCAGTTGTGCTGTTCTAGCACGGATGTTATTGTTCCTAGCTAGCTGAGCATTGATGTGCAAGAGATTTTTTCTCTGCTTGGCATTGTTATTGTTATAGGCATTTTACATTGTTACAAGTTCAGCAGCAGAGCAAAAGCTCATTGTTGCGTTGCCCAGCTTAGTTTCATCCTACACGAAGAAATACATGGTACAAGAAGCAGTTGAGAGTCTTTTGACGTGTCACGGAACGGAAAAGAGATTTCGAATTACATTTTACTTTAGTTTACTTCATCGTATGTTATTATATATTATTACACATTTTAAAGTCTCTATATTGCATTGTGGAGACAGACAAAGGAAGTTTGGATCTGTAAACATCTTTTCCTCATTTACCTAGATTATTAAACTAAACGACTTCTACTTTTTGGTTAGTTAGTTGTGGATTTAAACGAGTTTAACAACCGCATGCCTACCTTTTACCCACTAATATTTTTACTAATGCTATTCTCACTGCTTAAGCAGTCGGTCGGTCGACCTTCTTTCCGTTTGCTAGTTATTCCGTGCTCCATATGCTTTTAAAATAAATACTTCTTCAGTTATTGTTATTATGCATGCATGCATGCATGCTCATGCAATGTTCAATGTAATGTATGCAACCAGATGCAAAATTCCGGCTGGGTTTATAGGCAACTATGGACAGATGATAAGACAAAAAGTACACAAAGCAAAAAGTCAATTTATGCTTATGATCCTTCAAAAACCTATGCTACCATTAGGACTAGAACGAAAGCCATATCCTTTTTGTATAATATTCTCTACACATTTTTCATCTGTCTGTTCTGATTCTGATTGTCAGCAGGTTTGTCTTTGTTTCCCGTTTTTATTGCTACACTCAAGCCAAAGTCAGGCTTTAAGCAGTCATATTCAAAGAGTTGTGAAGATGAAGAAGCCTGTGAAAGGTTTTCTCAACTCTTCACAAAGAAAATGAAAGGCCGGCTGCGGCTGGTTAAATTTTTTATTTATTTTTTACTCCAAATTATACTTACTCAAGAGTAAGAGAGCAGTCAGTGGGGCCCGGTGGTGAGCCTGACGATAGTTGATGTTTCGGTCGGACTAGACTTGTTATTAACCATTCTGAGAAATGAATGTTTAGAGCGACAAGAGCCAAAGTGAGAAGTAACTATGAGCTTTTTTTAATACTTTTTGAACTTCGCATGGTCAAGCGATGAAACAAGCATGATGAAAGTATAGGAGTTCATTCCTTGGAGGACTTTTATTTTATACGATTCTGATTATTGCTTACTTACCTACCTGCGATGAGCATTGAGTAATGCCATGCCATAATATCATCACTACTTATTACAACTACCTGGTCATGTCGAACCGAATGATAGAGGAACGGAGTAGAGAATAAATACTTGGAAAGAAGTAGAAAGGGGCTGGCCTGCTTCTTTAAAACTTTTAAAGTGTCTTGAATAAATACACACATCATCAACTGTGTAGTAGTTGGTTAGTATTAGGGTAGGGAATTCTTTGAGGAAGGGTTTTATAATTTAAGGCACTTGAGATTTATTTTAGACAAAGAAATTTCTACCTGGATTTTAAAAGCACTGCTTAGGAAATTAAGCGGCCTAGTTATATCGTACAGTCATAGTTATAACTCCTTTCTTCAATAGCGTTCCTAATGCATAATGCAAATGAGTATGACTAGAATTTAAATATAAAGTTGGCCTTATTGCTGGCTGTGGCTCCTTAACTGCTTGGTAGGATGGATTGCGATTGACACAAGAACAATGGAACTGGAAGTTTTGTCGAGTGAAGAATTTATAAGATAACTCCACTGTCTGGGCCGGGCTGAGATTTAGATTGTTAGGAATAAGAATGGGGAATGAGAATGAGAATCGGAAGTTTTGTCAGAGAGGATAAGAACAAAGAATGCGTTTTATTCTTAGCTCAAGAAGAAGGAGCAGTTGTTCAATGTAATATCTGGGTCCAAGTCAAAGTTATTCTTGAAAATTCTCACCTTTGTTTTCGACTTGATTCTCCTTATTATGTGTAATAACAACCTAGTATCATGCGATAGATAGACTGGCTTTGAACTGAACGTTTGGAGAGAGAAAAGGATTCAAAAAGATTTCATTAGGGTGACAAATGTGGAAAATTCTTAGGAAAACTCGCAGATAAGCTTGGCTTGCATGCTAAAAGCGCACGAGAGAAACGCTTAAGGGGTTGCCTTTTCAATTTATGCTTTGTTGAACGCTGCTTTCGTGGAATTTGAAATTGCAGCAGGGGGCTTCTTACTTTACTTCTTAGCAGAAAGTAGTATACGATGCTAATGCATTTGGTGGAAGGAATAATAGGTGTTGAATTTTGACAGGAAAAATTGCATAGGTATTTTTATGGCTCGGCCAGATTCCCTGTAATAAAGGAAGTCTCCGTACCACTCAGAAGGACAAGGGACGGGTCACCTCTACTTTACCGTACTTTAACTATATTTTCCCAGAGGAATCAATGCAAACTGTGCAAAAGCAAGAGTACTGCTAATGCCTAGGAGAAGTTAGAACGGTCGTAGGCATGTTTCCAGGGTAGATTTATTTCCATTGATAAGGTATTGATTGGGTTCTACCAACATTATGCCTAGTCAAGTCCGCTACAAGCTACAAACTGCGGAGACCTAAGAACCAGACACTTTCTGCCGTTCTATTGTACCAGGAGTTTCCAAAGGCTCTTTCAAACACTTTTTCATTGTTAAGGCTGGAATGTGCACACAAGTTTAATGGTTTCTTTAGCTATTCTGACGAGGGTGTGAGAAAGCCCCTGTACTCCATCTCCATCCACCCTGCCTGGTTGTCTGCCTTCTATCTTTATCCTCTTCTGTGACACGGAATTTGTAAAATTGATCCTGGCTCTCGATAGCTGAAGGCTTAGCTCTTGAGAAGAGTAGTTTTACTTCCATCTTTTATGATTTAATACGTTTGACGTAGGGAGGCCGTTTCTGGCACGAATAAGAAGATTGCCGAAGAATTTTGTTTCTTTCTTTACTAGCTTTTGCTAGTGACGAAGAGGAAATAAGACGCGGAGTAAGTGGGAGAAGCGAAATGCCAATCAATTTGGATGTTAATCAAATAGTTTGATTAGGAGGGGCATAAGGATCTTCCCTGTTTCCCCACCTAGGAATTATACTCTCTTCTTTCTCGACATAGTATTCTCCTCACTTCTTACATTCTTAGTTTAGTGATTGTACAACTTAACTATAATGCGTTTATATCTGCAGCAGCAAGGGCTGCCTAAAACACGTGCATCGATCTATGTCCTCCTCCTCGTCTTCTACTACTATTATTTATAGAAAAGTAAAGTATGTAGTTGTAGTAGTACTTTCTATCCGAAGGGAACATGAAATGAAAAACTTTTCCCATCACTTCCTTTTACTACTACAGGGAATGGGATGCCAGTACTATTCTTACTTTATTCGACTAATACTAGAAGAACTGCTAGATTCTAGGATAGCCTTTTAGTTTTAGTACCCACCACCTTTTAGTAGTTCTATATCCGTTTATAGCAAGTCATTCAGTTGTCCTTACTAATGTAGATATGGAACAGAAACTATGTTTCTACCTACAGATATTTTCTGCGTTCTGATCGAGGTATAGCCGCTATTTAGTTAGTTCAATTCAGATAGGTGTGAGTATAACCCGAGGAGAGGACTTTACCCTCCAACGAATACATTTAGCGAAGGCGAAGTCATAACCCGTCATAGATGTATGTACGGCAGACGGAAGAATAACGCTGGATATTCATTCTAGAGAGGGTAGGAAATATAAGGCAGAATAGGACTATGCTTTAGCGAAGAAGACCTAGGGAAAAGTTTTAAAAAATACCCTGGGAAGCCTGGACAAAGAAGCGCCTCTGTGGTGGCATACTGGCATGGCATGGCATGGCATGGTTAGATAAACCATGCATTGCTTAAGCATACAGACAGACACTGGGTTGAGTTTGAAAAGCTATGAAAAAACACTAGTTCATTAGTTGAGCAGAACACTAAAGTATGAATTATGAATAGCCGAAACAATATGAATTTGATTACGGAGGCAGAAGAAGATATAGGGAAAGTTTGTTCGAACGCATACTAGGGTTAAACCAGTTACTGAAGAAAAGCCCTACACATTTGGTGTTTCTTGTTGCAATTTTACTTCTCATAGTAATTAGTAATTTAGAACTGCTCATTTTATGCTAGCACCTAAGATGCTTTCTTTCTTAAATGAAGAATTGAGAATTTATATTCAGTTAGTATTCTTCGAAAAAGCAACAAACGACAACTATACTAGTAAAGGATATGCTAAAGACTACAGGAAGTCTGTATAACCTATGACACACAGAAGGTTTCTAACAAATCGGCCAAAAAGAAATTCAAACGCTAACTGTGTTCTGCTAAAGTTAAACTGACGTAGGATTATGTTAAATGTAAAGTTCTGAAACTTTTGAACCACACATCGACAAATGGCAAAAGCATATGGCTCATCGGAAATTTTGAATTTCTTCTGATGTCTACACGGGACTTCAAACACGTCAAACATCAAGTATCTTATAGGGTTGGTGTGGATCGCTTGATTTTGTTTGTAGGATGGATGTGTCTAGGTATCGGTTTGTCTTGTCGGTAGGAAAATGTGTGTTTGTAGTAGTTCTCTTAAGACGACGAAGGTATTTTAAAATTCAAAGTCGGCGTTTCTCTCCCCAACTTTATGCCTGCTCTTGAACGACGTATATGCTGTACTCGTACTTGCGTGAAAGCTTTCTAGATTTTGAATAAAATGAGACCGAAAGCATTGTCTGATGGTTGAGTATGAAAAGCAGTAGTAGTTTTTAGAAGAGCGTGAGGAGACAGGAGAGGAGGCGTGTTGAATAAGTCGATGAGTTTGTAAATGTAAATCGGATAGAGGATCTACAATTTACATTAAGTAGCAATATCTTTTCATCTTACGCAGACTGGGCCCTTTGCTTGTGTTTCTTTTGAAGAAGTCTAGTAGTAGGAAGGGAGGTTGTAAAAAGTGTGAAACAGTTCGTTTATTCTTTTTACTGACCTTCTGTTCTGTTTTCTACTCTCCCCGACCTTGTTAGTCTTACTTGGGCCCTTCAAGTACCATTTACTGTGTAATGGACACAGTAAAGCGGCCTTTGATGAAATGCCTGGCAGAAGTTACGGTTAAAATGCCATGATGGAACCTAGAAACGTTTAGTGTACAAAAGTGTTTTAGGAATGAAATTATGATGCGCCAGGATGCAATGGATGAAATTAACAAATGTTAAATTAAAAGGCTGAAAACATTAAATAGATATTTTTGTATAGGTGGTGAAAGTAGGTTTTTCTTTTAAGTCACAAGAATCTTTCCTAGAAAATCCCAAAAGTTTATAACCAGTAATCGGGATACAGTTTTTCGAGATGCTTTCTCAGATGTTAACAAACGCAGATATATGGGACTGCATGCGTTTTTATTTCTTCTTCCCAAATTTTGAAAAACTATGTTATTTCTCCCGAGATCTATTGTTACTTTAAAAAAGTCAAACTTATGTATACAGAGGTAGCGGATGCATAAGCATTGCTTTCGCGTCTGGCCTATCTCATCAGTATCCTTATCTATCTCCCACGTCCTATAAATGGGTAGGAGTCAACTTGAGTACTGTACCGTGGATTATTAGTATCTATGCAGTCTGTCAAAGGTGTTTTTTGCTGATGAAAGAGGAAATAGGAATTCTCCGGATGGTTTCTTGCCGTGCTTATATTATTACCAGTGTACCACTACCAGCTAGCAAGTCTTTGCTTGTTTTAAAAATGTATTTTCGAGAGAGGAAATCCGTTTGAAAAGTGTGTGGAAAAAACAAACGCGACATTTCCAGCCTTCCCTTACGGCTTTCCTTTGCGTTTATAGATAGAGTAAGATCTCTAGCAAGGGAGTTGAGGATCGATCTGGCCAAACGATGCTTTTGACACATTTCTCATACAATATTTATCCTATCCTAGCTCTTCTTTGTCTTTTAGAAGTCTAGTCTAGTCCACTTATGCGTTACAGGCCAATCGTTTGAAACTGAGATAAAGTTATTTATGTGGGTATACTGGCGGATGAAAAACTTATGAATTTGATGGTTTCGTTTCTCCAAAAGACAAATCAGAGCTTTTTGCACCGGTTTACCAGTTATTAATATCTTTCTTAGTTGAATAATCAATTATAAAAATGTTCATGTAAACGCTTTGCTAATCTACAAATGCAAATAAGCAAAACCGTCTAAGTACAGCTCTCCCAACTTGCCTAAACTTATTCTACCCCTTAAAGTAGAAAGTTTGAAACATTAACTTGATTTGACATGACTTTTTGCAACTTGATTTCAGGTTGCTACTGCTGCTGCTGCCCCAGCACAAGTGATAACACAATCCCTTCGTCAACCTCTCGAAAGTCCAGTTTCTCCTCCGGGGGTAAGACCAAGGGGAAGGGTAGTCGATCGAGTAGTTCTTCAATAATCGGAAGCAGTGGTAGTGGTGGTGGTGGAAACCATGGGAATTCATCCTCGGGAGTATCCAATTACTCTGGCTACATGGCTGGGATCCTGCAGGAGAGTCAACTGGGAAGTATGCTCATCTCATCCGCCGATTCTCCCGTTACCAGTGCTCGGAACTCGCCCATGGCTATGGACTCCTCCCCCGCCCCACTTAGAAAATGGTTTCTAGGTCCTCCGATCGAAAATCAATCCAACTTTGGCAGATGGTTTCAAGTTTGACACGAACATGAATTCCATTATCAGTACAACAACTACTATCATAATCACCATGAACTGGCACTTATCAGCCGGTGTTACTAAAACGATTAGAATTATCAGCTAGAGTCAAATTAAGGGGTATCAGAAAGCTACTAAGGTCAAGGGTTAATTACTGCGTGAGTTATTTAGCCAATTAAACTGCTTTTGAGTCTAAGAGACAAGTTAATTAGGATAGCTTACCCACCCGATAATTTGGTAGGAAATGAATTAATACTTACTTGAGGCAATGATAAAGAATGCAATTTAAATATTTTTACAAAGACTGAAGATCCCCTTCATAATACATTTGTCTTAATTAATTAATTAATTAAATCATTTTTCAATTCTGCATCGCCCAAATGACAAATAACCTTTATAATTTATAGACTGATTATTGCATTTGGTCAGCTCAGCAGTTAACTAAGGTAGTATTAATATTTGTTAAATGAATCTTACCCTAATTGTTAACTTTTCCTTTAGTGAACTTCAATCCATTAATACTTATTACCAAGCTGAAATTCACTTTCTATGAAATCCAAATAGTAACAGTCTTTCATTCATATGTGTTCTTTTTTTGATAGATTAAGATTCAAGCTTAAGGTTAAAGTAATCCTACACCCGTAAAAAGGAAGGTAATTGACTCCCGATCTTTTAAAACAGGCTTGCAGTTGCAGAACTTGGTATGGAATGCTTACAATGTAAATTAAATTGATTGGAGGTACTTCCTTCGCTGGTTGTCTGTCGCCGCTGACAAAACTACCAAACATTCGACATACCTTACCAACTTACTCATTCTTCCAGTTAGTAGTCGTTGTTTAATTGCACATTATTACCTTAAAAGTAACAAGTCCACCCACACACACGATTCAGCAGTCTACATGCGGAAAACAGGAATGAGGTAGAGTAAAAGTCGCTCCTTGTTACAGTCATACATAATACATTGTAGACGTGCAGATGCAGATGAATCCATACGTATCTCATGCTATCCGAATATAAGATAGCCAAATGTTAAGTCAGTGATTCTCATAAGAAAAGTCGACCTTTTAAGATCACATCATGCCGAAGTAAATTTTGGTGTAGTGCAACTTTTGAAACATGCCTTCAAGTCTTTTCTTGGGCTGTGGGAATTTCCTCGAAATTTTTACAACGGGTACATATTTTATCTATAGAAGCTTGTTTGAGAGGTAAAAGGACGGGAATGAGGACAACTAGGCAGGGATCTTTTCTTTTATATGAAAACATAAAAGGGAGTTTTTACTAGTTTGGATGGAATGTGCTGGCCAGGTTTTAGCACAGGGGAAGCAAAAACCTGCTGCCTTTTTGTTGGGCTGCACATACATTACATTATTCGTATTATTATTCCAAGGAAAAATTTAGTCTGCCATAGATCGTCATCATCATACAAGTTACTCGCACCTTTTAAGCTCATTCTTTATTTCTCGACTTGCTGTTAGCTAAATCATCCTTCTTTTGTGCTTAAAAAGTAATGTGCTTAAAAAATTTATTTCACTCTCAGGAAATAACTCACACCAGTCACCATAGCGGGTCAGAGAGTTCTTAAAAGTTAGAGTTCTTTCTTTGCCAAGTTTTTAGTTTTACTTTTGAAGAGGAAGCATTATATGTATGTAGGAAGCTTTGATATTGGTTCGAGTTTTTCTTCTTCTCAATTATGCGAGTTTAGGGTGGTTTATTAATACGCAAGGAATTAAAAATATCAGTCCAAGAGTAAACTGTTGAATTGTTTTTGAGGAAGATTTTATGATTTCTGAAATTTTTCCAGTTATTAATTGTTTAAAGATTATTATTCAGGTTTTTGTTACAGTCAGTTACAAATTGCACTTTTTTTCATAGGTTATAATATCTCAGGCAGGGCCAAATAAATCATTACAGTGACGAATCAAAGCTATGATGCGGAGGGTTGACTCCCAGTTTGACAAAGAACGAGACGAATTTATCAATAAACTTTTATTCAAAGCAAGGATCATTTCATTTCAGAGGATTGAATAAATTAGCAAAACCAATGTCAATGTAAATGTGCTGGATGGATTTATTTTTCTTGTATTTCTACTTCCAACTCATGTCCCTTGTGTGTGTTGCTTTTATTATATTTTATTTCCTTCCCAACTTACTCTATAGAAATACAATATATTTCATATCAATCTCTGCATGAGTCTGCGACAGAGTTTAGTCAGTTGCATGGAATACATTATATTATATTACACTTGGGATGGGAAAGATCTCTTCTGTTGGCTCCAAGGGGTTCATTCATCCAAACGAATGGATACCAGTTTTTGACTTTATTTTAATACGAATATAATCCAACTTGTATTGCGATCACAGACAGGGACAGGCAGATTATTGTATATTTTCCGCATAATTGTATAAAAAATCGCTAATAACATCTGACATCGTTCTTTATATTCGATAAGGAGGAAAGTACAACTGAACCCTATAGGCAGCATAGTTCTTATCAAATCTATCATTGCAACTCTCTATCCACTATTGGCAATAATTCCTAGGTTTGTCTGTACTAATAATATTATTATGAATTTTATTTCATTCTACTATCCGATAATCTGATCCATTTCATTCCATTCTACTTGAGTATCCATTCTAGTGTAATAAGTAAATTTTCGCTTGCCATGTGTTTTATGGATAATTGAGAGCATTGTATCTCAATGTTCCGATTGTTAGTGAAAAAGTGTGGCTTATATTTTCCTTCTTCTGCCACTGGGAATTCGGATGTTTCATTTAACATTGCACAATCTGGTGTGAGCTGCTGCTGTTCAAAAAAATTTTATAATGCCCGATACAGAATAATAATAGTGGTAGCACTAGAATTTCCCAGGTTTATCATATTTACATGGTTGTTCAAAACTTGGTTTTGTCTACATAACGAGAATAAAGAACTTCATATAAGATAAGTATGTCTGTACAGGGAGGATCTTTTTTCATAAAGAAAGCTCGATTATTGCATTTGCCATTCCCGTGGCACTTTCCGATGGCTATGCTGCATGCATTCACAAGGGACTTTTGTTGTAAACGTGTGGATGGACTGAAACTGAAGGGAGACAACTTTTTCTATCAAGGATTAATAAACCACTTATTCATTCTGGATAGCTACATATATAACTACATCCTGAGAAAGAGTCCCCTCCCATACTTTTTAGTATAAATACATACATTTATGGATTTATTTGCAAGATGGTACAATAGAATATCAACTCAGAGAGTTGGATTTTATGTCCAAACGTCCGCATAAATATTTTAATATTTTTTATGCTTTGTATTAAAAAGTATGTTGAACTTGAGCTTAGTGGACAAGCAATTGTAATATAGTTTGGTGTATTTTATGGTCAAAATTCTCTCCAGCACCAGCAAAGTAGATTGAAGAGACAGACAAACTCACAGTGTTCCGTTGTTTCCAGAGATAAGATCGATGTTCATTATTTAACATTGTCCCATTGATAATAATAAGCCTGGGGAGTAAATATAACGATGGGATTCGGAAAATAAAATATTACTTTTGTTCTTCCTACTATTCGAGCTTGTCAGAAAAGGTTTAATTACTTTTTCTCAACCTAATCCTCCAAGGAGAAGTGTAATTAAACGACAAATCCCCTTTTCTTACTTTTGATTGATTTGATCATTTGATTATGAATGGTAATGTCAATGTAGCAGTTGCATATAGTAGTGTGAGGAAGGAAAGTGAAAGGACCCCTTTGCAATGCAAACCTGCAAGCAAGCCTGCTTTAAAAGATATGGTGTGTTATGAATTGTTTTCTGATAAAACGATGTAAACGGTGAAGGATGAATCATTGCTTATCTTTTAAATAGCCTTCTTCTACATGCTTAATTTCGTATTATTTATGGAAATTATCAATAAGTTAAAGATATGTTCATTGAAAAAAACAATGGTCTCATTTAATCCGAATAGGAAATTAGCAATCAACACTGCCATCAATGTAAAAAAACTTAGTAGTAGCCTTTAACTAGTAGTCATTTATGTATTTAGTTTAGTTAACTTAACATAGAATTATAGAACTTTTTAGAATTATATAGTTGTGTTTGTGTTGAAAGGTATATTTGCGGTATTATGTTGGATAAGAGGCGTTTTGCTAAATTAATTATGTAAATTACATATGTCAAATAATGGATTGTTGCAAGTACCTTCACTAGAACACAGAAGATTCATGGTAAGAATTGATAAATGTTTAGTTATAATTTGAAACACAATTAGAAAAAATGCGTTAAAAAAAGCAACTAAAAATATTTAAAAGACAAAACTTTGAAATAAAACTTAAAGGTTTAATGAATCATGAAACAGAAATCATATCAGTGTCAGATTGATTCAGTACACGAATATACTATTCGTAATTCGTATTACACTATGTAATGTACTGTAAGTGGACCTTTTGTTTAACTAAATAGACTTAAGTTGTAAAAATTAATCGTGGGATGAAATAACATTATTAAAATGTCACTTGTGATCTTTACTACCATTAGTAGTAGTTGTAAATAAACTAATTTATTGTAACGTTGTTTTATAAACCATGTGTTTGCTTCATTCGTTGTAATTAGCAATTGTATTTATATTATGTATTGATCGTTCAAGCCATTTGAACGTAACGTATCTAATAAAATAAATGTAAAGTATTGACTATGGATTTACAGGTAATAATCATGGATTTTCCGTGTAGTAATCGATATAGAGTAATGTACAATGTTGAATGAAGTTTGTGGTTAAGAGTATTTTTCAAAAAAATTTATGTATTAGAAAGAAGGTTTCAATGGCGGATGAAAGCGAATAAAATATAAATGTTTCGTGCCTTTTTACAAGGAATAAAATAGTTTTCAAGGCAATGCGTATCTTATCATAAAATACGTACCCATTTTGATCTCATCATCTCACTTAGGTCCAAGTTTCAGAGCTCGACCATTTCCACGAAATCTATCAATGTCCAACTTAACTTTAAATGACAATTTTACTAAATAACCTCGTGCTTCGTGATTGAACAAATGCTTAAAAATTTCATACAGAAGATGAGGCTGCATTTTAAAAAGTTCTGCATATTGATAGTAGAATAAGTTCACGCTAAATTCGGATTTTTCCTACACTATTTCCTTTAAATTGGTAAAACCTCCTTCTTTAAAACATTTTAGCAGCTTTGCAGGCCTTTAATTTCCATAAGCAAACACCATTTTGGCTCATAGACACAAACAGGAAGTATGGTAAAATATATCAATTCTTAAAGAGGTCGAATTGGGTGATTTAGGGCGACCAAAATGTACTTATAAAGTTGAGTTGTCCTGGGCAAATGAGTTGTGGAGCGTCGTTAGTAATGTGTGTGTGTGTCTGTCTAATGATCATTCATGATGATGACTCGCCAAGGAACAATTTAGCCGATGCAACATCCGTGACGAAAGACGCTTCTGGCCCTGCTGGCTCCAAATGTACTCATCTTATAACTATAGTTGTAGCTAAACCATCAACTTTGTATCGACCGAATATGAGATGTATGTGTTCCGTAAATTCAGTTTTATTCAACCAGTACTCTTCGCTGATCCGCCTCTCCATACTTTATCAAGCGACCATGCCAAACCTTAACCCAAGTAAGTTACTTCATAAATGTAATGAAATCAAGGAACATTTTTACATCCCAACCGATTGCGTACCCAACAGAGTACGAATATCAAGAAAGTAAAAGAAAGAAGGGGACTAGTCCTCCGTATATGATGCATGACTTGCATGACTTTTTAGTCATGGGAAAAGCAATACAATTTAATCTTCATCTTTTTTTCGTGGTATTGATCATTCCCCTCATAAAGTGAGCTAGTGAAAAGAAATGAAAAAAATTTGCTCTCCCTTTATTACCTTAAACCAAAAAGACTGGGATGTGTATGTTTATTTATCAATGAAATGGAATGTTCCTTGTTCCTAGGAGCCATGCGTTTGCTGTAATATTAAGAAACGGCATTGAAATTTAGGTTGCCTCATATCCCTATTAACTTATTCCCAACCTTTGAAACTGGAGTAGACTGGCAGCATTTTTCATATAGTAACCGAACTTACACTTTAAATTTAAACGAGATTTAGAGAAAATAGTGCACGGAAGAAGATTTATGTGAAACTCGATTTGTCCCTGATAGTTAACCCATCCATGCATGTTCGGTTAGACTAACTAACTAGCCAAATCATGGAGATGCTAAAATATTATATTTGAAAGGTAGTAGCATCAACAGCTATGATGATGACATATGTAGAAAACGGACGGGCTTGAGGCTTATTTTCTTGATAGTTAGTGGTTTCAAACATACCTTTGACATTCATAAAATTGGATTGTAGTGATTCCTACACAGGATTTAGAAGTTTGGTAACGTGTGTTAAACCATACTTGCCCCATTCTGCGAACAAGTTCCAAAGAAAACGAAGGCTTCCGTGTATCTAATTCTAATTAAAAGTCGCATTTTAAGTTATTGCTGTACTGTTTGGACACGTTATTCATTAAATTGCTGCATGTAACTTATAGAAGACTGTAAATGACCCAGTTCATGCTATGATTGTTTTAAAAAACAATGTCGTTCAAAAGGGGCCATTATTGTCGGGACGGCCATATGTCCATGTGGTTACATGGCATCCAGAGAGTCTCAGATTACTTTTAATTTAAAAAAAATAGTTTGATAAGGAAGCGGATTCACGCTGATTTTAACATGGTATATACTTGAAGCTATACCTAGTTGCATGAACGTAGTACCAGTACGCAGCCCATCATCGATCCAACTGCTTTAGCAATAGCTATCCTTCACTTCAGACTGCACTGCATAAATTAAGTGGAAATGTAATGGATAATTAGAATTCTCTATCCAAACTAGTTAGTGTTAGGACATTATTGTACGCAAGTTTACTTTACCTACTTTATTCTCATTTTTTTAGACATTAAGAAGCAAATGTTTTTATAGAACTCTTCAGTCCTCCTATAAACTTGTTGTCAGCCGTAGAGTTTTATAGTTTTGGCTTCTGCTTTAGCTCTTAATTAAGATTATCAGTAAAATGTAATCTTGACTGATGCCCCTAATTGATTGCAAAGTAAATGACGAGTATTGGCAACCAACTCGATACTTCTGATTCCTAAATATGAGGTCATTTTTCTTGCGTATAAAAACTGCCGCAGTGACAACTGCGAGAAACTAACACATACAAAACTTTAAAACGCTATTAAGTTAATAAAGCAATTCGGATCCGAATAAGTTTCATTGGTGAAATAAGCACCCCCAACTGACTTTTAAGTGGCAATATGGAATATTTTTCCGGCTTTCTTTCTGAATCTAGCTTACATTTACATAAATATACAGTTCTTGCATAGGGAGAATCATGTATACAGAAAAAACTATAATCTGAGTGCTTGCAAAAACAAATGAATGTTTATCATGCCAATTCATTCCACCTCCAAAACCTTTTGTATTAATAAATTTCCTTGTCCCCTGAGCGATAATTTAGTTTCTGAGAAGCCTCAACATTTACAAACACTTGTTATGTTTCCCGAGCCCGACCATCCCAGCATAGGCGCAACCACGGGTTTAGGTCAGTGGGTACATTTTTGAGAATAAAAAAATTTCGCACATGATTAATCGGTATTTATTTTTCCGAATATTGTCTCCCTGTCTCCAAGACTTACAAACTCGTTCATCATTACAAAC
>JAQFZX010000745.1:0-45544 GCA_034682405.1 Hydroisotoma schaefferi
TGCGCTCTAGGTACCCATTTCGGCTTCCGGTAAAAACGAACTTGATTATGAAAAATTTGGACATTTTGACCTTTTTTGGAACAGTAACTGAGCACACATCCCCATTTTTGTTGACCTTGATCCCCCCAAAAACGGGTCAAGGGTTTCTCCAGATTTCCAAGGAACGTCTTGCAATTTATTATATTAAAATTGTGCATCATTTTATAACTAGAAAGACGACTATTTTGGGGTTTAGTTTCGAAACTTTTGGAAATAAATAAAAGTCGGCAATAACATCCTATTTTTGAGCAAGGATCTTTGTAGTTTTTATGCCAAAAACCTCAATATTGTTCCTTTTGTTCGCTGGAGTAAAAACTGAAGTGCCTACTTGCCTACTTTATGATTTTTTTTATGCAGTTTTACCGAGCTACTTTAGCTAGCAGAGTAGAATATTGCAAGTAGATAGAGTTACGAATCTTTGCCGCTTGCAAAATTCTATGCTGTTCTTGTCTTAGCAGAAAATGAACGATAGCTTATCTTCGTGATTGATAAGCCCTGATAACCCTTTCAGGGAAATAAATAGGGTTGTCTCTGACTGGTTTGGTTTCCCAGCTAATTTCCCAGTATCTTTGTACATGATTTATGATTATGAGCAGTATGGATTTATTCATTCTTTAAAACTACCATCTTACTATGCGATATAGTCTTTTTACAAGCATTACTCTAAAAGGTTAGGTTTCTTGCAGCTAATTTTGGAAAAGTAGAAAAAAAATCGTGTTTTTTGACCAAAATCTTTATGATAAATCCTTAGATCCGGTCCCTTTTATTCGGGTTTTGGCGAGTTATCAAAAATAGTCGGCCTAAACGTGTGGTTGTGGTTGGCTTACTCGTTTCGTCTAATTAATTCCTGACTTTTTCAATTGTATGACTTTTTATCGGAATGAATGCACATTAATAAACTAGAAGCCTGCATTGTCTCTAAATGCATTCATCCTATTATTACTGGCTTGTTGTGAGTTGTGGTGACAGGGATATATATTGCAGTGTGGAATATTAAGTTTAACATGCATTAAAGTATTTATTCATCGTTTGGGTGTATGAATGGCATTTTAGATACTTTATTTTGGTAAAACACTCATTCTGGACAACCATTCTGCTCTGTCTTTTGTAAAGCGTCGGTTCGAATATGTAGCTCTTTTAGTTTGGAGTAAACGATGCTTCGGACCTCTTCTGAGGGTACGCGTTCCCGAGCCAGGAACCATAAAATCCCTGTAAATTCGAGTAAAAATGTAAACGGTTTCATGGTTTCAATCATGCAAATAAATAATCCCAGCCCAGTAGCTTGGGTTTTTCTAGAAAGCTATGATGAATAAAGCAAAAATCATAAAGCACTTCAACTCCAGAGGAGAGCACTTAAAGCCTTTCTTACTGAAACTCAAAAACCCAAAGTCATTGCATGACCATACAATCGAGTATTTTTTGTAATCCGAGTCCAAAATCCAGTAAGGAGCTTCTCCAGCCACTGGAAAAATGTTATAATTCAATGTATTTAAAGTATTGACGCAGAAAAGTCTAAATAATAATTTTGATAAGTGGGCTACATCAATACTAACATATAACTCTCTGGGGTTCTTATCAGTCAACCGTGGAGTAGGTATAATACACATAAACTCACTGAATTTATATAATCTGCATATGAATGAATTAATTGAAGATGCATAATCTCAAATGCTATTGCTGCTTTAGCTATCTACTCTCTGGAGTATATCACAATTTAAGTAAAAAATTATTCTTACACGGAACTGATGGAAAGGTCACCCCTAGTTTAGCACTCCCACTGGGATCCACAACTCTAGCCGTTCCATCAATACTTCGAACCTGTCCTGACCTATCATAAATCGACTATTTCATTTCTCAAATCTTTTATACCCTAGATCCTCGCCCATATTCCGCCCTCGTTAATTACGCCGTACGCCTATCCTTTACATTTTAAACGGGGTATCTCTCCTATGTCAAAATTTCAAGAAACTCCAAGAATCTTGCTCCTATGTCCCATGTTAAACAAGCTTCAATTTTTTTGTGTGTACATAAGCCGCGGTATATATGGGCGAGGAATTAGTAGGTACAAATTAGGTATTAATTAACAGATATATTGGGAGTATTTGCATACAAGGCTTGAACTTGGGTATTCTTTACTCCAATCGTTCCATTTCCACGGTCGGAATACTCAGCGGTTATGCAAGTGCCACCGATTTCAAAGATGGCGAAATACTTCTCAACCTCGTACCATTTTCCTAAATACTATAAAGCAACATAGTTTAATTCAATTTCAAGTTGAGAACACGGTAGCTTCCGTTCTACTTTTACATGGATAAAAGCAATATTTTTCTTACGAAGGTAGGATCAAAGTTTTGCAAAACCGGAACATCCGGACAGCGTCCAAATGTTGGAATTTGAGCGTAGATTGCTGGTATTGTGCAGGAAAGTATGCAAACAATCCCGACAATCTTTGTAAAACTCTGCATATTGTTATTAATATTGTAAATCACTCGATTAATTCAGAAAAAGCTTTATTGTAAACTGTTTAAATCACTGAGACATAAGTATTTCCTACTTGTAGTTTACATAGATTCACTTCCAATTCCTAAAGCTAACTAACCATCTACTACTGTCGTTTTCGATTGTAACCTGACGGAACTAATGCCACCACGGTCATAGTATAATAGTACACTGTATGTTCTTTTTTGCTAATCTAAAAAAGGATAAGGATGAATTACCCTTGCGAAAATAATTATAGAGGTTCGTTAACAAGCATAGAATACAAGGCTTAATTTAAGATTACGTTCTCAAACATACAACATAAAAGAACTTGGGATTTGCACAAGCAGATAAGACGGCCAGTTTATTTCAATTCCACTAAAAATGCTATCTAAAAGTATAAACAAAATTACTGTGGGAAAAAGATTATCTATTCGTAGTACCATCATATTCATACACGAATCTCTGGACTGAATAATCACCATAAAGGTACATTATGCAGGTACTTTTCGCTGGAAATAAAAAATATTGCTGGAGGGTAATTAGACAGAAAGTTAAGCCTTATTCATTATCTGGTGGATTTTGTGGTTTTGGAAGTTGTAGATTATGTTTTTTTTGCTCATAAAGATTGCGAAAAATCCTTACAGAGGCTATACTGCACTACTATCTTCTGCAAGTATGCGAGATTTTCGAAGGAATCCAGCAAATGATTTATGCAGAGTACTTTACCTTCCGTCTGAATTATTTTTAGGTTTAGCAACCTAATTCTAGTTAGCCAGAACTCAGCTCATCCTATACGTAGTAATAAAGCTACCTGAAAAATCCTTTCTAGTTCAATGATATGTAAATATCTACAAAACAAATCCTCTCAAATAAACCATTACAATTGCAAACATTCGTTAATTCGGTATGCCAGCTCGATGCAAGATGCAACACTGTAGGTACTGTATAGTACTTTAGTAGTACAAGCCCATAAACTTTAAACGATAATTCTATAACACTTTTTTATTTTTCAGTGCTAATACAAGTTTTATTGAAAACCTTGTTAAACTCATCGTCATCGTATTTATATTTTTACAAAAAAGCTTTCACACAACGGCAGCGGGCCGGATGTGCAGGTAGATTAAAGCCTCTTTGTGAAGCATATTTGTAGTATAAACCAACCATAAAGTCTCTACAAAACCATAAGGCAGCTTGACATTCTTGCAGAGACAATGCATACATTTTATCACAATCATCGGACGGTTTATGCAAAACACTATTATTAGCACATTACACACACAAATATATAAGGAACCGCACAAATGAGCCAGCGTTTCCTTAAGACAATGATTAACCAAGAGGTCAGTAATTGATGACATATTATTAAAGCCTACTATGCATTATAAATCACGTTGTAAAACGCAGCAGGAAAAAACGTATACATCAAATTTATTACATTTCGTGTCGATTGTAGTAATAAATTGTAAACGACAAAGCTGCTTATTTTCAAGCATTCTGTATAACTTTTCTAGAATTACTGTAGCATACAGTTAAAAGTTTGAGTAGTAGATGGTTTCGAATTTAAATCACTGCAATAATGCAGGGAATAGTAGGAGTACCAAACCAACAATAACGACGTATTTAGCAGACACTGAATGAATGATAATACTTCTCGAATCATGACAATAGTTAAATTCAACTCAATTACCTTTCGCACAAACATTTATGTTTCAAAAAGGTTGAAAAGTTTCAATGCAATTTTTAGAGACAATTAATTTCTACGTTCACGTCGCTTATTCAAACTCCGCATCCGCAGGGGTACCGCATACCCGATACCCTTTCACAATTTAAAAAAACAATCAAGACAAAAACAACGACCTCAACGATCACGTTTTGGACCACGTTCCGGTTAGAGATACACTTTATGCATGCTTTTGTCTACCGCAATATCCCTTAATTCCGCTTTTTGTTTCCATTTCATCTCTGAAAATCAGCGGATTAATTTATACTATAAATAAAAATACATTGGCCCTATAAAAACACTAGGAAATTGGGTTTGGGTTTTATTTTAAAAACCTAACCAATTAAAAAATCAATGCAAAAAAGCCTAGTATTTAGATGATTTTAAGAGGTTGGATTGAATCATTAAGCAGGAGGGGGCTTATAAAAGGTCGAAGATGGATTGGTGACCGCGGGTAGTTAATTTTAGTCATTAAAAGGTCATATTATGTTGATTGGTGACCACGGATAATTATGATCATAAAAAGGTCACAGGTCATAGGTAGATTAGTGACCGCGGGTAGTTAATTTTGGTCATAAAAAGGTCACAGGTCACAGGTAGATTAGTGACCGCGGGTAGTTAATTTTGGTCATAAAAAGGTCACAGGTCACAGGTAGATTAGTGACCGCGGGTAGTTAATTTTGGTCATAAAAAGGTCACAGGTCATAGGTAGGTTAGTGAACGCGGGTAGTTAATTTTGGTCATAAAAAGGTCACAGGTCATAGGTTGATTGGCGAACGCATGTAGTTAATTATGGTCATAAAAAGGTCACAGGTAGATTAAGTGACCACGGGTGGTTAATTTTGGTCATAAAAGATCAAAGGTCATCGGTATGTCGGCTAATTTTCACTGGTTGCCTTGGGAACGGAGAAAGTAATTGGGAGAAAATTTTCCTCAGTTCGCAGCCAACATTTCGACCGAACAGACGTCCCTCTTTCTTTCTCTACTTTCTCCTCTCTGCTTTCTTTTTACTTTTCTTATCTTCTTCTTTTCTTCCCTTTAACTTTAACCAACAGTGTTTCCATGGAAACATTTGACCTTTAACCTGGGAATAAAGCTCGATGAAAGAGGAAGTGCTTTGATTTTGACCCAAACTCCGACTTTTACCATGGATAATCAGCCTAACTCTGACCAAAGCGGCAGTGCCAGCACGGATTCTGACGATGAAGCCATTTTTGAAGGAAATGGACGAAGTAAAAATGCTTTGGGAATAATCCCAAGCGAAGTAGAGCATCCCTTACTTGTAGGAGTCCCTTCAGGAAATAACATACCTCTAACCTGTATTCCTACAGATTTCGGTTTATCCCTCATCAAAGGATCAACAAATTCGGAGAGTTTCGACCCGTGGGAATTATCCGAATTGGCGATTCAGAAACAAAAGCTTTCCGCAGAATGTAATGATTTGAGGCATCAGTTATCAAACTACCAGGAAGAGAATTACAATCTTCAGGTTTGTTGCATTGTCATACCTTTTCTTTAAATTGTTACCGTATTTCCTGAAATAATGCCCCAGGGGAATTATATTAACATGGACAAGATAGGGAAAATTTAAACTTTTAACATGGAAAGGTAGGGGGCATTATACCCGGGGGGATTATTTGGGGGGGGGCATTATTTCGGGAAATACGGTGTACGTTTATTTCAGGGTAGTACTTAAATTATAAGGTATTATTACTTTTCATGTATAGATGGAGAAAGATGAACTGGAACACACCCTATCTCAACGGGGTAAAGCTTTACAAGAAAAGGTCAGGCAGCTCGAAGAGGAAATTGAAGTAGCAAGAAGCGTTGCATTAGCTACGGATGAAGTGAACACGAGCTGCAAGGACCGTATCATTCTTTTGGAGCAGGAATCTATTGAATGCGAGAGCAAATTCAAAAAGCTTCGTACGGAGGCCGATGCCGTGGCCTACGATTTGGAATGTTGTCAGAAGAAATTAAGAATAAAAGAGAAAGAAATCGAAATCATCAGCAGGGATTCGAAAGAATACATAGAGAACTGGATTGCGAAAGATAAAAAGCAATCAGAGGAAACTATAATGCAGCTACAAGAAACCATTGATTCACTGAAAGCGTCTAACAACATTTTAAACGATGCAAGTAGATTACTTGATGGCGAGGAAAATTATCCCAGCTTTTTTTCAGAATCCATGGTCAGTCGTTCAGGGTCTAGCGAAGATGAGAACAAGTTCCGTGATGCGACTACCGAAACTTCGACCCCCAGTCCTTATTTTGATGAATCGACAGAATCTTTGCGCTCCGAGATAAGCTGTGTAGATGGTACTGGGGATTATGGTTTTGGGATATCTAATTCGCCAGCTAGGGAAAAGATCATTCAAATCCTCGAAGATGCGGTATGTCAGACCGAAATAAGGACTGAAGTAGAAGCTGAAAGTCAGACCGATGGATTTGATCAACTCTATTGTACAATACCTATGTCAAACTCAAAGCAACCTCCCGTGGACACTGGAGACGCATCTCAACAGACTGAAGACAATGAAAATGAAACATGCACTTGTGTACAAGAACAACAGACCGAAATTTGGGACCAGTTTTCAGTATCCCAACAGACGGAAGTGTCTATACTTTGTTCTGCATCCCTGAATACAGATGTTTACGAACTGCAAAAGGCTGTTATGCGCTACGATCCGAACAGAGTTGTGATGGAAAGTCAAAAATACTTTTGCAGAGATGATCAGGGAGACCAGACGAGCAATATTCAGTTTAAGGCAGAGCTATATGAGTGCAATTCTTTGAAAAAAGGCGTGCTTTCGGAAAGGATGTCAAAACTTGTTTGGCGAATGATTGGTAATATAATGAACTTCTCGGTCGTTTATGCTTTATAATTTCAAAATTTCTAGCTTGAATTTTCATACTGGTGTGTTTTTCCAGGATTTTTGGCTGCTACTTTCTTTACTTCTCTCATGCTATCTTTCAGTCCACCTGTAAACCAATTCTGTAACCCTATTTTTGGAATCTTTGACGTCACCCAGTACGCTATTAAGCATGGAAGATTGGAACATTTGGATCGGCCGATTATTTAGACCCGCAGACTTTATTTCGACTCTGTTATTACTATTATAATCTGTCAAGTTAGCTAAAGTGTTCTCTACAAAGTAATATTTATATGTAGCTTTTTGTATGGGAGTTTTTTGTTTCAAATTGCTTTTGGCAAGCGATTTTAGCTGTTTTCTATTCTTTTGTTTGTTCCACTACTATTCGTCTGACTAACATTTAGTGAGGCGTTTTTATAAAATTAACTGTAATTCATCTAAGCAAAGGTACGAATGAAAATTATACGAGAAAGTAAATAATAAATCAGTATTTGAATTTAAAAAAATAATAATCAGTCTTCTTCCAAATCTCAATTCCAAAAAACATTTTTCTCACAGTTTCATCGTAACTAAAATTTTACAAGGACTGCCTTTCAGTTTTCATGGCTCATTCATGCCAAAGCACGTAAGAATTAATATGATATCATAAACTGTTTGAGTCGATGACGAATAATCCGAATGTGTCATTTGGGAAAGTGACAATTCTCCTGATAAGATAAGTTGTGCGTCCATGACCAATCAATTGACAAATCGCACTTTCATCATTTACACTATCTTCAATTGATTTCAAGGTATGGTCTTCCAAAAACGTAATGGTTTAATGCTGATTATGAGACCTTCATTAGTTATTAGCTTTACCATATTCCCACATAATTAAAGCTCAGCCTCATCCTTCGTCACATTATTATTTACCGTCTAATCCTAAACGGCGAAATTTTCACAAGTTTCAAAATAGATAAATCACAATGGCTGCTAGAAGGTTACACGGATTAATATATGCTACAATTGCATTTTGCTGTTTAGTAATCGTAGTATGTGGCGTAGCATTAGGTACAGATCAGTGGGTTACTTCCGAAGCCACTGCTTCAAACTCGTCTCTTCGAATCAAAGTATCCTATGGTTTATTCAAAGGTCAGAAAACAAAGTATGGAGCTAGTGAGTCCACTTCCACTTCTGAATTGAAAGGTTACTCTTATTTCTAAATAATGATTTTATTAGCGTTAATGAGCTCTGAAAATGTTTACAGTTGGATATTAAGCATTCTATTTAAATTGCAGTGGTTTGCTCGTCGATGAAATGCATGTTTAGCTGTGGAATAACGGCAGATCAGCGCAAGCAAGATTTAAATCAATTAATTGATAATAAAGGTGCTGACGATTCAAAAATATGCAAGGCACCCGACAACCCTTCCCGTTCAATGTTACCAAATCAAGATGGTAATCTTTCAAAAATATATTTCACATAATTATGGCCATATATAAAGTAAAGTATAATTATTTCAGTTTTAATGTTTTAGGTTAAAGAATATTGTGCAGTTTTAGTTTTAATGTCGTTTCTTTTGCAGACGGAAGCGTTTCTGGAAAGAGTACAGACAAAGTGTTTCTAAATTTAGGCTTATTCGTTGCCACAATTGGATTCCTAGGGATAGCCATAGCCTTTTCCGCGATTGGAGTAGGCTTAGCTGTTTATAACACTTATCGAACTCCTATCCAACCCGTTTTGAGCGTTTTGGGACTTTTTATCTGGAACGGAATCTCTGGTAAAAACTTCCAAATATTTCTATTCCAAAAGTATAAGTTTAATTATCACAATTGGTTTTCGAATAACGGATTTTATTTGTAACAGCTTTCAGTACATTTATGGCATTAATACTTTGGGGGATTGCGTTTGCGACCGGTCTTAGTAAAAATGCTGGTATTAGTGATACACTCGACCCAAATTTAAAATACTCTTCTAAAGGAAATGCTTCTCTCGGGATTTCTTTCTGGTAAATATTTTTACACTAAGTTTTGTTCAAAGCACAACATACTGACAAGGAATGCTGTAAAATTGGAATTATGTACTCCATAAACTATCCAGTCTTTCCTCATATATTTGAAACTTATTTTGCTTATAGGATTCTCATCTTAGCCTGCCTATTTTCCTTGATAAATCTTGGAATTCTCAAGTACCGGTCGTGGAAAATTATTCAGATGGAAGCTGCAAACGTGAAAGTTATGACAGAAACACTTGAGAGTGGAGACATTCTTCTATTTTAGGTCCATCTGTAGGTGTGGCCGAAAGGATTTCCTGAGAAATAACGGTTTTTTTTATGTTAAAAGTATCTTTTTCAGAAGTTACACTTTTGAGTTGTAAGATAAGATATTTCAATTCAATTGCAGGATAGATTTTTACTCACTCTAAGTAAGTTAAAACCAGTAGAGCCAAAGGGTGCTTTATGTACATTATGATTATTTATGAAATTCTACAATACGCCTAAGATAAGCTTCTGGAGCATTATTTCTTTCGAGATTTTATTTCAGCAGATAAATCATAAATATACATGACAAATTACAGATGCTGGACGAAGCCTTGATAGTTGATACTTGTGAATTAAATCATATTTATTGCCCTTGGAGTTATCCGAGCTTCCCTAGTACATACCAAACACCAATCTTAATACTTACAACTTCAACATACGAATTTGACAGGAAAAACGTTTCTAATTTTTGTTTTGCATGTACCAAAAACACATTTGATCAGACTTTTCCTCTTTACATTAATTGACGACTCTTTTTATTACAAAAATGCATTGCACCAATCGCTCAGACACTTATAAGATTGATTCGCATGATGAGATGTAGATCCACAACTCATATGCAGCCATTCCACAAATAATTCTTTGTTTTTCTTAAGTACCAAAAACTGTCCAAGCATCACATAAGCCTGTTGAAATGTAATTTACTTTCATGAATATTTACAAGCAACACAATAAGAACACATTTATGCAGAAAGAGCTAAATATAATGATGATGAGTTACAGATCGGATACTTACCAAATCAAACCCTTGAGCAGTTAACTTTCTTCCGTAAACTTCTCCAATGCCTGCTATTTCCGTGACAAGTTTATCACCCATTGATTCCAGTACAAAATTACGGTGCTTTTGAGATGTTGAACTCATTTTTATGCGAGGCTCTGGAAAGTTTAAAAAAGCAAGCTTTTTTATTTTTTTTACAGCTTTAATTCATAAATGTCCATAGGTACACTTTCATATAGGGGTATTTGGGTTGAAATTTGTCTGGACATTATCACTCAAAAATAATAGAGAACAAGAAATGCAGCAAATGTGCAGAGTTGATATGTCAAAATCCAATTCTCAAATTCCTGTTCAGTTTTGTCACCCTTTCTAGAGAATTTATTCTCAGATATGCATACACCTAATACGAGGAAAGATGGCTTAGAAACTACGTATACGAGTACATCTTTAAAATCTTAAATGATAAGCTATTTATTATCATTCTCAAACTAAGAAATATAGACCTTTTGTTCTCTCTTACTTAGACTTGCTATACCTGCAGTTTTTAGCGAGCTGAGGCTGGTGAGGAGATCCACCAACTCGACTGGCAAAGTGACTTGTTGGAAGTTAATTTATTATTTATATTTTATATGACAATTTTGCTGACAGGCACTAATAAAGTGACAGGTTTTTATACCAACGAATTATGTTTTCACACCACTTCAATGCAATTGAGGTGTGTCTTAAATCAAAGTTTTGATCCAGTAAGTACCACAAATTTAGATGTCCAGCACATGCATTCCTTCCTCTAACTCAGTAGTTAGTTCCAGACAGTTCCAGTTTCCAGTTGCTTTTGGGTGTAGTAACATTAACAGTTATATAGCAGTTTGGCTAATACGTCTTGTCTTTATTGCTTTTTTTAGAAGTACTTCCCGCTGGTCCTTATCAGAATCAATACCTCCAGTTAGCATAAGGATCTCGAGCGTCAGTGGCAGTTGAACTCATAATCTAATCTGAAATGCATTTGCTTACTTGGATGGAAAGTATGTAGATCTAAAACAGAAGATTATTCAGAAATATTAGCAGCACCTACTTATATTGGTCGATGGATGCATGAACATAACATGATTGATAGACAATTAAGAGTTATTAATGTTAATACTGTTGTAAAATCAGTAGCTTTAATGTAGCTGGTAGCTACTTTCATAGCGAAGAAGGCCATAGTTCAACCGGAAATAAATAAATACTAATATCGGATTCGGTTTTAGTATTATAGGCAGTCAATCTATTCCTAACCTAAATCTTTATCATATGCATCCATCACATAAATGTATACAATACACAATAATCAAGATCAATATCAAGAGACTTAAATGATAATATACAAGATAATGGTATTTTTATTGACGGAATCAATCATCCTTCCTACGCTACGAGTTTAAATATATAGCTTAAAGCTTAAAATAAAAACCTATTGCTAAGGCTTGACTACGATTCAAAATACTTCCACAATTTCGGCAGCATATTCCGCTCCAGCAGACACCGGCGAGCGATATATATTCCATCGTTTCTGTAATTTAAATTCTGTATAGAATGAATAAAATTCTGTAAATGAAATAAGGTGTATGAGATAAACCTAACACACCTTGAAAAAGGGCGATAGGTCATTTACTGGATGATTTAGGTGATTTTGAAATCCTTGAAACGATACTTTTGTCAATGGATATGGTCCAATAATTTTAGCCGTAGTTTCTAAAAACGCAGTTGTTTGGATGTAAACTTGTCTTGTCTAATGATATATATTTAAAATGATGTTACCGAAAGAATTTACTAATTTAGGTGACTTACCGGGGAACAGAGCTTGGAAAAATAGGAACATAGTAAATGCTACCCTTGAAAATAGTACTGCTACAGATACCATGCTTTTAAAATTTGATTGAAGACAGGTTAAAAAATGAAGCTACTTCAAAGTTCAAAGGACTAGAATTCGTTGTTGAAATATTCAATTACTTTAATATGCCTGATTAATAGTCAATGACCAATATATTTCACAGTATTTAACGTTAATATCCCTGCATCTTTAATTTCCTACAGCATAGCATAGCAGGTATACCATTTCCATTACGTTTCAGCCTTTTTAAAACACGTCGTAGTCGTAACATAAATATTTACATTTTGTTGGGCTAAATACCAGTTTATTTTACTTATAGACCGTGCACATTCTTCTTGGCCTGGTTTTATTTTGAGCTACGCGTGAAACAGGGATGGATGTATGCTATTAAATTAACAGTTATTCAGAATTAGTTTGATTCAAACTGGCAGGATAAATCCCAAGAATTTTGATTCCATCCAACACAAAACAGTCTTACAAATAATAATTTAAATATGCCGAAAAAAATCAAGGAGATCTATCTATATTTGTGGATATGTGATAACTACTATTCGAGTATCTTTACTGTTAATTAATCAATCATAATCTGAACTGAGTCTTTCTCATTTTTCCTCCAGTAAGCAAAAAATGCATATTAGCTGAAATGGCTGCGGAAGGAAGGTTGTGGCTTTTAAGATGCAAATAATAGGCAGTTTAGAAATAAAAAAAATGATCCCCACCCTTAAATCTCTTCCTTAAATTTGTAAACTACGAGGCTAAATATGATCAAGATCAATGGGTAAATCCGAAGGAAAGTAATGGATAATCGGGAGTATCAACACGGAGGATTGTATGGTTTTTAACCAAAGAAATTAAACAATTTATTGCAAGACCTTCGTAATGATTCCTTCAAAATTCACAACCCAAACACATCTCTGCTTCAAGCACAACAAATGTAGTTTTGCGTGTGAAACATGACTGACTGACACACGGAAGATTCATTAATTTTATTTTAAATGCATGTCAATTTAACTGCAATTTATACTTAAAACAGGAAAAAAATTTATTGTGGGGTTCATAATTGGATAATGCAATATACAATTGGTAGTTATAAATTCACTTTTTTTCTTTCCAAACAATTCATGTTACAGAATTGTTTTGGGATGAATCTATCTAAAAACAAGGAAAGTATGGAAATATATTCTAACCCACGATAAAATGTTTTTGCCAACTTTTCCTCATGCATTTGCACGTTGGACATGTCATGTCTCGCCTGAATAGTATACTCATTAAAATAGTATGCAAAGTCAGTTGGAAAAAAATAATTGATTGCAGTACACTGTATTAATGTTGTTCTACCTGGAGAAATTGATGCACTTTTATGGATAACATGTGTCTGATGAGCTTGACTTGATCCACATTTAAAATGCTTCTCAACCGTTAAAAACGGTACAGATGGTCAAAAATACAGCGAAATGTCAAAGCTTACATAAAAGAGTAGTACTAGATCTTCCAGGGTTATATTTTTGAGGTCCACCTTGAATGCCCTAAAAAGTGCCACGTGCGTTAACATATTAGACTTGACTTTGTTGAGAACTCGCAGCGTTTTTACATTTTTCATGCGTTTTGAGTACTGAAGCAGCATTTAACATGAGTCTTCAACATTGTAGTTTGCCTTGTAGTTGTTCTTAATAAATTGATGTAATCAAGTTAGGAGGATCATTCTGTATAAAAGTCGTTTCTCATAGTTTGGTCTCTCTCACTTGTCATTATTCCCTACTGATTTTGCAAAAGACGGCTAGTAAATTGCATTGAATTTTATCGGTGGGGCCTGGAACAGTGTTAAGATTATTTTCGGTATTTATTTAATTTAATTGGGTTAGTTTATGCAGTTGCAGAGTTCTCTCTGGTATTCAATTTTTAACAAGTTTGGGAGTTTCCAGACTAAAAACTCCTGAGAATATGTTAGTCATTATTTGCATTTTGACAGCTTTTTGTGAGAATTTGTTAAAACTTAAAAATCCTTAGTTAAACTAAACACAGTGCATGCATGTAAAAACTTCAGTATTAACATTTTATACTGTTATTTCTTAGCCCATTGAACTTTTTGTCATGTTCAATTCAATGTACAAAAGTACTCTAAACCAACTTTAAAAAATGTGCTTTTAATTTGATTTCAGAATTTTAGTTTCAAGAAGTTGTATAATACAATAGGGCTACAAATTCGTCATGGAAGATCCAACAGGTTATGAAGAAGTGAGTAAAACCTTCCAAACACGTTTGCATAGTGTCATTCTATAGTCCTAATTATTATCATCATCCAAACTGCATTTTCATACCTGAAATTACAGATTATCAAAACAGCTCGAAATGCTTTCAATTCTGGGAAGACGCGTTCCCTTGAATGGCGTTTGACACAGTTGAAAAATTTACAACGTTTGTTGATCGAAAATACTGATGCCATTTTAGATGTGTTGCAACAAGATTTGAAAAAAAGTCAAATGGAAGGTAAGTACCTAGTAGAAATGCCATGATTAAATGCTATGTATACTCAAAAGGGCATAACTAATCGCATCAGAAAGGAATAAATAAACTTTCCATAAGTTTAGTTAGGCATTCTATATCTTAAAATGTTTCTATATATTCTGCGTTTTTACATATCGCAATTTTGTGTTGAAAACTACCATTCGAAACTAAATTACCAGATACACACTATGTTGAACATACTTTCTTCTTATAGTTTAATAAGAAAATAGCAGGTTAAAACTTAATCGTCTGAAATAATCACAGATTTAGAAATATAATGCCCTTTCAGCTTTCCCACCAGCTAGCTTAACTAACAACAAATCAGAAATAAGGTTGCATGCTTTAAAAAAAATTACCATTAAGAATATGAAACTGATTGATTTTTAGCTCAGCTTTATGAATTGGATACCCTCGGAAATGAACTCGTTAAAATGATGAAGGACCTTAACAAGCTAGCGGCATGTGAAACTCTTCCAGCAAACTTGCTAGCAGCTCTGGACTCGGGGAAAGTTATAAGACAACCACTCGGAGTGGTTTTGATCATTGGTTAGGACGGGTCTTTTTTTAATAATACATTTGCATGACTAATTCACTTAACGCCCATGGAAGGTTTCCGCTCAAAATGCCTAATTTGTAACCGTGTAGGTCCATGGAACTACCCATTTCTGCTATCCCTCCAGCCTGTAATTGGTAACGAAAAAAATCCCCTTTTGCATGACCTTCAAGGTATTAATACGTATGCCTTCCTATGTTATCATTTCTTAAACTGATTACTAGGTGCAATTGCGGCAGGAAATTCCATAGTTTTGAAACCTTCCGAGGTGGCCCCACAATCAGCAGCCCTTATGGCTAAATTAATAAGCCAATATATGGACAATGTAATGTTTACAGAAAGTTGTACAATAAATGTTATTCCTCAAATGAATGCATTAACTATTTATAATGTGTATAAACTCTTTACGCTAACTTTAGGAATGTTACCATGTCGTACAAGCAGGGATCGAAGGGACCAAGGATCTACTAAAGAACAAATTCGACCACATTTTTTACACTGGATCGACCCCAGTAGGAAAAGCTATTATGGCTGCTGCAGCTCCAAATCTTACCCCTATGACTTTAGAATTGGGGGGTAAAAGGTAAGCACATACTGCTCAAGGAAATGTAGTAAAAATAGCATATGCTACAGGAATTAGAAGGTGGTTCAAAGTTCAAAGATAAAATAATCCACGATTTAGCCCATGCTACATTGACGACTCTTCAGATATTGAAATCGCTGCTAAAAGAATCCTATGGGGAAAAGTTTTAAATCTTGGACAAACCTGCATCGCACCAGATTACATACTCTGCTCTAGAGAAGTCGAAAATACGTTTGTAAAGGTGGCTAACCAAGTGCTAAAAGAGTGGTATGGAACGGACATCCAAAAAAGTCCTGATATTCCCAGAATAATCAATGAGAAGCATTGCAATAGAATTCAACAATTGCTGCATAAAACCCAAGGAAATGTCGTGGTTGGGGGAAAGATTGACGTGAAGGATTTATGGGTCGAACCTACTATTGTTGGTAGGATTCTATAAATAATACGTCAGGAAATGTATTATTCAGAGACAAATTATTTCATTACAAATGCAAATGACAGTTTTATGAAACTTATTTTAAAATAGTGAACATAAAAGAGGATGATCCACTGATGCAAGATGAAATCTTTGCTCCCATTCTACCGATTATGCGAGTTAACTCTGCAGTTGAGGCTATAAACTTCATTAACTCCAGGTTATATGTACAAAGTTGAATAGAATGTGTAATGTGTTGGGAACCATTTCAAAAGTTTCATGGCTTTACCTTTCTTTGTAAAAAAAATAGACCAAGACCTTTGGCTTTGTATATATTTTCGAAAAAGGAAAAGGTCACCGATAAGATCATAGCGGAAACGATCAGCGGGGGTGTCTGTGTTAATGATGTATTGTGGCAAGCAGCCTGGAATGGATTACCATTTGGAGGTATGATGTATGCAGTTTTGAAGCGTTTTAGTTTTTAATTTAACCCACAAGAAACCCTTATGCACTCTACCCTACCTTTTCTGGCTAATATTACAATTAACATAGTATTACTATTAACATTAGGGGGCATAAAATAGGGTATATTGGTATGATTTACTTAGATGACAATTTGCCTATGTTTTTAAGGGGTTGGTGACTCTGGCTTTGGAAACTACCATGGGAAGTACACATTTGATACTTTTTCTCATCAGAGAGCCATCCTGAACAGATCCTTAAGCGTTTGGAGTGAAAAGCTTGGCGAAGCCAGGTATAGCACAGACGCTTAGCTTAAAAATACTTTGAGTATTTAATTTAGCTTATAAATAACTGGCTCTGAACTTTTATGTAATGCAGGTATCCGCCTTATACAGCCAGAAAGCTCAAGTACTTCCAAATGATTCTGAGCTACTTTACAACCTTCAACATGGACACTGGAAAGATACTTTCATTCTTATTCGCAGTCACAATTGGATTCTTGATAGGCGTTCTAGTGTTCTGTGTTCTATAACTGATATTACCGAGTGAGATAAGACAAAATGATAATTTCAAACCGCAAAAATCGCAATGTCCAAAGGGCGAGATTGTTAACACTATTTTAAAATTTACCAATTTAATTGCATACTTTTCCATCAATTTCTTTTCGAGAGCCTTTATGACAATCAATCTAATCAAGTAACGCGCAAGCATATTGTTTAAGCAGTAGACTATCGTTCACGAAATAATTAAATTAATTAAATTACCTTATCACAATCACATTTTATCAACCAAGTGGCAAAGTTTTGTAACTGAATAAAAGGAATACATACATAGCTGCTACGCTAGTACCTTGCCAAGCACAAATTCTGTATAGCCATTTAAAAAAGCATCCTACGCCTTGAGAATCTACATTTATGTCATGAAATACTTTGCACAGTGTAAGAGATCCTTCTCGTAGATTTCTATGATACAAAACACTCAACAACTTCTTTCAAGTCCATGACAAACAACATCCATTTAAAAAACTGCAAAAAAGATAAAAATACCATTTTGATGTTCCAAAGAACTTATACAAGCATTGGACTCAGCAGAAAGTTAAAGTGAGACTTACGAAACGCAACGCTGGGATCCTTTTATCCTAAAAGTTATACTACTAAATGTACTTAGAATTACATTCATGAATTTTTTTTCCTACTCAGCACATACATAAATACCACAACACAAGCTCAGCCTTATCCCATTAAAATCCTCATTCAACCCAAACTACATATTACCAGACAATTCCAAACTCCATTTGCCTTGCACTTGACCACAGAAAGTGACCACAATATGTATAATGTCTGCAAGCAACAAGTTAAAATAATGGACCAATATCATATCATCATCCTTTCATGTCTGTATAATTATATAATTGCATAAATATCCACGTTTTTATCAGTTTCAGTCTCCAGCCCAGAGTATCCCAAAACTATGCTCAACAAAGCATACACCTACTAGTACTAGCATTTACGTAGTTGTAGCTGTAGCTGTAGCTTCAACACTTCAACTATATCCATACATTTAATGACTGTTTTTTGTAATTAATTGAATATTGAATATAAATCCCTTATTCTTTCCCTAAAAGTGAGCCAGCAACAGGTTGTGTTGTTCTGAAGGTATTTATTCAATAAATTATACTGCTTTATTATAATATAATAATATCAAAAACTAGTTTTTTGTATGCTTAAAATTTGGCATGCATGCGTGTCGAATTAATGCATGCCAGTTTTGGGCATTCATGAAAGAATAGAATAGAATAGACGGATGCATATAGTAAGTAACAAAGTTGGGATTTTTGGGATGGACAGAGTAGAGATAGTCTCAGTTTGAGAAGGATTTATTATTATTTTTCGGTAGGTTTTGTATCCGGATTTTAAGGTTTTTAAGGTGTTAAAAGTTGCTGGTTATTTGCAAATTGTTTTGTTACTTTTAGGTTATTTAACTTAATATAAAGCTAATTTTTTGTATTTATTTTTATGCAGTTTGTACAGAGAGATAGTACAGGAAAAAGTGGTAAAATAGTTGATAGTTTTTAGCCAAAACAAAACAAAACTCTATAAGATGACAGGTGGAAAGGCTGGAGCTGGAGCGTTTGATCAGGTAAAAAATTAAAAAAAATTTGGAAAAAGTTCATAATTTTAAGAGAGATTGACGTTTTTTTTCTGCAAAAATTCACCAGACCAGATCCAATTCAATCTGGAATTGGAGTGATATTTAAGAAATAAATTAATCAAAGGTGAAATTATGCATGGGAATTTGGGGAATAATCAGTTTTTGCATTTTTTTAAAACATTTTTTCAGGTTGTCAAAACTGCTCGAGATGGATTTAATTCTGGAAAGACACGTTCCGTGGAGTTTCGATTGGTTCAATTGAAGAACTTTGAGAGGATGTTGAAGGAGCAGGGGGCTGCTATTTTAGATGTTTTGCACAAAGAAATGAAAAAATCCAAATTAGAAGGTAAATTACTCAACAAAAGACACTAAATGTTAGGGGGATTCATTATAAAAGTGTTTTGATGACTACCGTAATTTCCTGTATATAGGCCGCGGCATATTTTTTTATTAAAAATGATGTTTTGAAGAATGTTTAACATGGGAGAGATACCCCTATATAACATGTAAAGGATAGTATATACGGCTTAATTAACGAGTGCGACCTATCAACTGATAATTACGGTAGTAGGAAATTAAATTAACTGTGTGCATTTTTGACAAATCACTGACTGGTTTTTAATTTTAATATTAGTTGTTGTGTTCCTCCTGTCAAGTTGTTCCCATGAACCATGAAGGAAAGACAGCTAAATCTAATAATAATTTAATTGGTTCAACTTTAACTATGCTATATTCTTTTTATGGCACTGGGAACAGAGTTTTAAGCATGAACAGACCTATATGTTTTACTTGACGGTTTAAGTTTCGTTATTAAACTTTAAAGTAATGTGTACTTTGTCGTTTCTAGCTCAACTTTATGAACTGGAAGTGCTCGGAAATGAGATAATTGGGCTCATTAGGGATGTTAAAAAACTTGCTGCTGCTCAAAACCTTCCAGTTAATTTACTAGCGTCTCTTGATTCTGCCAAAATTTTGAAGCAGCCATTTGGAGTTGTGCTTGTTCTGGGTTAGTTTAATGCACATAAAAAAACTTATCAACCGAAAATATGAAATAAAGTTAAAATTCCAATAATCTGAAAACTCTTTAGGTGCCTGGAATTATCCTTTCCTACTTTCATTACAGCCCGTAATAGGTAAATTGATGATTTGTGATATGAATATATGCAGATTAATTCATTCATTTATGTTTCTAACTTTGAAAAATGTTTTTGCGTTAGGTGCGATTGCCGCAGGAAACTGTGTGATTTTAAAACCTTCCGAAGTAGCTCCGAAATCGGCAGCTCTAATGGCTGAAATTTTACCCCAGTACTTGGATCGGGTAATTTTATTTTTACTTGTATAATAGTTTTAAACCCAGCTATTGTCGCTTAATCAGTTTGGTACTGTGCTTTTTAGGAATGCTACCATGTTGTACAAGCAGATGTTGAACGTACAAAGGAATTATTGACTAACAAATTTGACTACATCTTCTGTACCGGATCAACTACGGTTGGGAAGAGTGTGATGGCTGCAGCAGCCAAACATTTAACCCCTGTGACTTTAGAATTGGGAGGTAAAAGGTACGAAAACGGTAGTTAATTTCATTCAAGTTATGCAAGAATAATTAAAAATATCAGCTTACAATTAATTATGAATAATTTAAAACATCTAGCCCGTGTTTTGTTGACGATTCTGCCGATTTTGGTCTTGCAGCTAAAAGAATTCTCTGGGGAAAATTTATGAACCTTGGTGAGTAATAGATTTGGAATGTAATTTTAGAATGTCCATTGATTTTATGAAAATGATTAGTGACCTAAAAGGCATATTAATTAATCATCCATAATTAAACGAACTTTAGGGCAAACCTGCATCGCACCAGATTATGTTCTCTGCTCGAAAGAAGCGGAACAAACTTTTGTAAAGGTAGCTAACGAAGTAATCAAGGAGTGGTATGGAGATGACTTGCAAGGAAACGGTGACATTCCTAGAATTATAAACGAGAGACATTGTCTGCGTATACAAGCGTTGCTCCAAAAAACCAAAGGAACTATCGTATACGGGGGAAAGGTCGATTTAAAAGATTTATGGATTGAGCCTACTATTGTTGGTCAGTAATCAAAATCATTTAAGCTATGTTCTTCAAGTTATCTTGTGTATTTAAAATTCTCCAATAAGCTGGTACTATTTGCTTACGCAGTTTATGATTTGATTCTATAGTTGACGTTGAGGAAGATGACGCCTTGATGCAAGATGAACTGTTTGCTCCAATTTTACCTATCGTACGTGCTAAATCGGTGGAGTACGCAATAAACTTCATTAATTCCAAGTAAATAATACGAGTTTTGCATGCAGTTAATACAAGTACTATAAACAGTTCATTTATTAAAAATTTTAAACCCCTCAAAATAGACCAAGACCTTTGGCCTTGTATTCTTTTGCCAAAAACGACAAGATAAACGATAAAATTGTCGCGGAAACAATCAGTGGCGGTGTCTGTATTAATGACGTTATGTGGCATATGGCCTGGAATGGATTACCCTTCGGAGGTTTATCTTAAATAAATAAAAATCAATGAACAATTTTATGGAAAATTTTAGTTACTGTATATGTTTTTAAATTAGGCGTTGGTGATTCTGGAGTCGGAAACTACCACGGAAAGTATTCTTTTGATACTTTTTCCCATAATCGAAGTGTTCTAAACAGGTCATTTAGCTGGATGAGCGAGAAGCTTGGGGAAGCGAGGTATATGTCAGACATTCAATTGCGCTTTGATACTCTTTGCAAAGTAGCTGAAGTTGTTAAAAAAATTTAATGTAATAAAATGTTTAATGTTTTAATTTATAGATATCCTCCTTACACCACAGGAAAGCTGAAATTCTTCCAAATGATATTAAAATACTTTGAAACCTTCAACGTCAACAATTTCGGAACGTTTCTATCACACGCGGTGGCAGCAGTGTTTGGAGCTGTAGTTGTGGCAGCCTACTTCGTCTCTCTCCAGCACTAAAGAAACGTGGCCAGGCTAGGGGAGCATTGAAGATGCATTTAGCCCTTTACTTTTTGAATTCTTGGTGCTCCCTTTCAGTGAACTCTGAACGGGCCTAGTCCAACAATGCGTATACAACTGTTATAGATTATGTTTTATTTTTTGACTTTGTCAGAGGATATTTCATCAAGCCAAAAAATGGGGTTCCTTCTTTATAAAGTATAATGGACACAAATAAATATATATTTAACCTAATCCGGACTTTACTCTCATTCTCAAACATAAACTGATACCATAATGAAACTGCTGTATAAGCGATAAATTAAATTTGAATCAGAAATGTTATTATCATCATACGTTAAAAAAACTTTATTAAAAATACCTGCAACTTAATTCGAAAGATATTCAGCTTTAGAACATAAACCTATTTATAACAATATAAATGTAACAGACAACATATTATATTTTTTTAAATCTTGTTTGAACTTTGAACACGAAGGAATAATGATTAAAACTTCAAAATATAGATCCACCCACATGCACAATACTACTATATCAATAAATTACTCCATACATCCACATACTGATCTAAAAGTATCTTTATCCTTCTTAAACATCTCTACATGATTTCTGCTCCCCACTACATAAAATGGTATTGAATGTTAATACTTTTCATCAAAGAATAGACCTAATTATGAATCTATGCTCACTCTTTCAATTCAATGCTAAAAATTTCTTTGTACAAGACGAAGACACGACTCAGAACCGAGCAAGAAGGAATAAAGGCATATATCATGATATCGATCGGATTACAATCAATTTTAGTAACAACATCTATATGAATTTATAAATTTGTATACGACGACGATTAGAAGTAGTAATGTAAAGCATGATGATGTGTTTTCGGTCAATATACACTTGTGTGCATGCCATCCGATTAAATCGCTCTTTATTCTCTGATCCGCTTTTTATTCGGAGTAATCAATCGGTTCGAGAACCCAATGCTGCATTATGTCCGATGGATCCGAAGGATACAGGGCGATAGGTTGACCGATTCTATAGAATTAAAAACCACGTTTAAGCACAATGGTAGATTATGCATGCAAAACTACCGTGTGACCGTGACATTTAGAAGAGGCCTTACCCCATATTGGTCAAGCATACATCTTCAGATTTTGGTTTTATAAAGTAAACCCTGCTCCCTTCGGACTTCTCTACGGCGATCCAAAGTTGGTTAAAGTCTTCTCCTTTACTTAAACTCTACAATGGAGTTACGCATTTATTAGATTTTTAGTAGAAAGTTAAAGTTGCCCATGTTCAACGAGTTTAACGTAACTACCGGTTTTTTTTGCAAAACAATGGGTAAATAAATAGGCAAATAAGTCATGAATAAAACCTAGATAAACCTACAAAACTGTTCATGATTTGGGGATGAATGACGTATCATAATTTGTCTTAAAATTTAAGGTTAGTGAATGTTGTCTGAGGGAAGATTCGCAAGAGAACAGGTCATGACTTTTTTAATTGATTTTATATCATGTTGTCAATCTAGGATTAAAAACTCATAAAGCTAAACTAAAGTTAAACTTGGAAGTTTTAGGATAAGGCAAAGCCTCACATTATCACTCTCATGCAAACTTGATTTTAAGGAATTGCCCATTCATTTAACAAGAAAGTATGCGATACACGACAGTAGTGAGTCTGCTTTAATGAGATTTGTGGCTGGGAGGACATAATATTGTAAAGGTTAGGCCTACAGGTTTTAATTAGCTTTAGAAATAGTAATTACTAATTACCACCATATTCATATTCCTTACGTTCTGAATTAAAGCCTTTTTTTCTGGCTTGTATTCCCAAACTTGTAAAGGTCCGTTGGGATTTTGATGAAGGGATTGAATCTCAAACTCACCTCCTTGTTCCCCTTCCCCTGATTTACCATTTGTATTATAAAATTAATGTTAAATTCAGACTGACAAGCCCTTCTTTTAATAAGCAACTGGTAATTAACTAACGGATTCGAACAGCCTTAAATTTCTGGTTGTCACTTTCCGTATCCTCTTCATTAACCAAATGAACGCCTGGGACGGTTCTGAAGTTTTCTAAATGGATGACCTTATAAGGGAAAAACGCCGTAGTCATTTTTAAAATTGTATCGCTAATTTTTAAAGGGAATTAAAACATTATTTTGTATTAAAACACTCACAGAATCATCGCATTGGTTAACAATCTTGTAGATGTACCCGTCATGAAAGCCAGTTACAGAGGTGATGGAATCAGTGGAAGATTTATGGGTATGGTGCCAAAAGCTGTTCATCTTGTCCCTTTTTATGCGTTTGTTACACGAGTTTAGATTCAGGAAATCAAAGACCTTTAATGCACGCACAGCCTTTACTACAATAAATTTCTTAAACCATTCGGTTGATCCGGATTTCCGGATTATGGCAATTCATCAGTTATTTTATGACTAATTTCGTTTAAAAATGCTACAATTCTATTTATAGAAAAAGGATACTTTTCGGGGTAGAAAATGAATGAATACTACTGGTTAATTGGAAATGTTTCGCAGAATCTTCTCCAAGTGTTCCTATCAACCTTTATTGTGGTAGTGTGGATTTTTTCATTTGGCACTTCGTAGAAAAACAAGGGATTCAGTTTCATATAGTATATGGAATTATTTCGGGAATATCGGAGCCAACCGGAACGGATTATTGATCTGTTTCTTCCGAAACGGTATCCCCAAAATTTCCCCCCAAGTAGCTACCTGTCAGGTATCCATCGTGGTTATATGCCTACGAACTTCTAGTCTCGTTTCCCGTATCCGGTCCTCCAATTTATTAGACCCGATTGGCCACGCCACCAGTAATTAATCCCATTAAGATGGGAATATGGGTGGGGTACATTAAATATCTATGATTTTTATCATCTTCCTACCACCCATTCATTATATTATTGTGCAGGAAATCACACATTCTTGTTAATAATATGAATTTCTGATGCATGAAATAATGAAGAATATTGCATGTGGCCTACAGGAAACTTGTAAAAGTTAAAGCTAGCCTACGCGTTTCATAGCTTTTAACAAAATGGTAACTGCTCCAATTCAATATCTTCCATTAAAGTATAGGAAGTGATATTTTGTCTATGAATATCTTCCACTAAATTTAACTTCATCTTCATCCAACTCCGTCCGGGTAAAAGAAGGATCCAATTTCTTATCAATCGATATTTTGAGGATGCTTGACATGGATCGCGAAATAAAAAATGAAATAATATTCAATCCTATCCTTTGAGTGTAAATCATTATTTTTATACGGTTGGTGGTTTTTATACTCAGTTTTTTGACAAAAATATTATTAAAAGCATTAAAAGCATTAAAAGCAAGTACATGCACTTTGTGTATGACAAAATTAATGACAGAACGGATGAAAGGTTAAGTATTAATTTCCAGAGAAAAATGGGTTTTACAAACTTTAGCGTTGAACTACTTGCACAGCTACGATACATGCATACAATTTTGTGGACTACCCTAATGAATCACTTCCGTCAAGAAATAAAAGTGAAAATATAAATACCTCAGCTTTTATGGGTATTATTATATTATTATTAAACAGCGGATGCGAAAGAAACCCAAGAGCGACGATCGAATGTAGTTGAACAGTTAAAGGTGTATCTAGATAGTTGTCATTTTATTGCCTTGATTATTTTTTGCAATGAGCGACTTTACTTTGTTTACAGGTTCGCCTGATTCTTCTGATACATGCAATCAGGCTACTTATACACCTACTCCGCCATTTGATGTCCATGTAACGTTTTTTATCCTGAAAAAGAACTCATTCAAGATCCTCTAATACTAAATGATTAGAACATTCGACACACGGTTCTTTCTAACTAACTCGCTGCCCTCATTCTTCTGGGCAAATTCGTCGTAAATTACTTTAATAAAGATCAATTACAACATTACTAGAGACTTGGTTTGAACATTAGCTTTCTACAAAATTATAGGACCCCAATGGGATTTATTTGTCTCTCGACACCAGGAAAGTAGGAGAGATGTTGTAAAATGTCGGCCTGTACGCGATTCACACAAAGCGTGTATGTAATTACCTCAGAGTTTAGTGGTTGTCAGCCAAATAAGTCACATAGTTAATTGTTCTGGTGCATCTATCATAAAGCTCAGTGCTAGAAAAGGTGTAGAATGTAGGAAATAATGGGTGGAATCAAATCCAATTTTTCTAACTAGAAATGTAATAACAATAAAAATAAATGCTGCATTAAAAGTCTGTATTTGCCTAACATTGTGGTGATTCTACGTTTAACTCAAGTTCTTCTTTAAGCATTTTCACCTACATAGGAAGGAATGTTTTTTCAGAAGAGTTTGATTTAAATTTAAAAGATGAAGAGGGTAAGTTCTGCCGTTTTTAGGTGCTGGTAGTTTTGCTATTAGGATATGATTAGATTACACTTTCCAATAATTGCTATCGGGAAAGCTATCGTTGAGTGAATTCAATTAAATCGAAATCATGCAAATGCGGTAGCTCAAGCAGGTCTTTGGCTACCATTCTTATCTTCTTTATTTTTTAATTAGAAATACTGTAACTGCATGAATATCAAAAGTTGAACAAAGACGAATAGGTTGGATTTGCCATATAATATAATGGCTTATCGACAAACCGTTCTGCCAACGAACATCACGACATTCGTCCTTGACCCAGAGGTAAACATTTCTTCGTGAGGTTTACGACGCAACTAAACATTGTTAAACTTAATCAACCAGTTTAGGGAAGTGGAGGGAGTCATTGTTAAAAATGTCGACAAAGAAAACACTAATTCCCAATAAATTAGCCGTGAATTGATGTTCCGTTAATTAGCATTTTTATAAAATGCAGTTATTTACTAGGAATTTTAATTACTATCAAGCTTCTCTAGTAAATACAAATGTATTTGTAGTGTTCTTAATTACTTGGGCATTGGATTACTTTGGGTGAAATTATAATATTGAAACCTTATCCGTTTAAGATTTAAAGTAGACATACCACGATTGTAATTAAAAGCTAAACGGTGACAATAATGATTCTAAATACATTATCACGAACGATATATGCATATAGGTATTTTAAGTAATGGGTCATTTTTAACGTTTGCTTTAATGGTAAACTCCCAAATGCATTGGACGTAGATGCGCTTTCAGAACCAAAAAAAATTTAACACCAAATTGAAAACTATTAGCCTTTTTTCAGATTTTCCGACAAAAAGTGAGGTAGCTAATCATAGGAATGTCTACAAAATTTGGTTTTTCTTAAAAGGCTATACCCATCTTAGCTTTATTTTCATATTACACAGATATATCTCCACAAAATCAGACCATCTAAACCATTAACCTTGTAGCAGATTACCTTTCATATTCATATTACATTTTACCTAAATACATGAACGATTTTGTGCAACTGCAAACTGCACTGTAGCCCCCTGGCCTTTCCAATGGTCAGTTAGTTATTTCCCTTCGGTTATACACCGGTAATGGTGAGGTCTACAAAGATTTCATTAGCTATAGTTCTATGACTTCTGACCAGCGTAATTATTTATTTGACTTAATCAACCATGACCGAACGGAATTTAGTTCAACGAACCTTTAAAACAATGTACGAATCAATTAAGACCCCGCAAACCATATCAATATGAATGAGCAGTTTAACGATACGATATGGAGAGAACTTAACTGTGTATGATCAGTGATACAATTTATTCATAATACAAAATACAACACACAAAGCACAATGGGATGTGGATATAATGCAACCACTTTTCCAACTAATAACTCACCGCAAAAGGACCACTCACCTACACGTAGATCAGAAGATCATGTTTTATTACCTTGCCTTTTCTATTGTCACAAGAAACAACCAAACTTACAATGAAATAGTAAATGGTCTTCATACTAAACTTTTCCATACCCTTCATACTAAACTTTTTGTCTTTAATAAATATTTATAACAAAATTCCCTACAATCGATTGCGATTGCAATCTGACTTCATTGATTCGATTCGATTTGGCATGATGAACAACTTTACGAAATGTGAGACAAAAGCGCAAAGGGTCTAATTTAACCTGTCTAAAGTTGTCACAATTAAATGAGCAGAGGAGTTAGCTTTCTATTTCTAACATAACAAGTTTTCCATTCTTTTTTCATTTTTTCATACTGCGACTCATAGAAACTTTTTATTAATATACAAAATGCAGTCGTTAAATATAAATTTTGAAGGTTAAGGATTTCCCTTTCAACGAGCTAATTAACCCCTTAATGATGATTGACACCCACCAAGTTGCACGAAACAAAGAAAAAGTCATTAGTTCAAGGGCTTTGCCTCACATTTGTGTCTTTTTTTATAGCAAAAAAAATGAATTACCAACCAACCAGTATTAGTGAAACGGATGTGGATGTGACTAGGAGTGCATCATTCAATTTCTCAACTACTGTCATTTTTAGTTTACTTGAAATGTAACAATACCTTGTTCCGGAGAAACTACCTCCTACACAGTTTATCTGCCATATCTACCTAAAACTAGGTTATGCTGTAAGGAAGTCTTAAGATAGCATCTCAAACACATATTATTCCTGTGCCTATTTGATGATCAAACTAATTCCGGTAGATGAAATACATGGCTGTATCTGTATTAGAATGGCTAATGTTCGTTTTGTCTGATAATGTATAAGTGCCCTAAGTCCTGAGAGAGTCAAACTACAATTGAGTACGAGTAGGACATAAAGCTATGCTTGATTTGATTAAATTGCTTGGCAAATATCCTGTGTGGTTTTTTCCCCACAGCTCAAGGGATTTGATGATAATATTTTAGCCTTATGAAGCCCTTTACTTTTGTAACAACTTACTATTGAAACTTTTAACAGGACGAAGTCGTGGGATCGGATCGGCTACCATATCTTCGTTTTCAATAAAATGCTGGCATCTGATTTTTATGCATAACTCGCCTAGGTCTACACTCTTTTATTTAGATTTCTATAAGAACATGGGTTATCTCAGTCGAGCCAGTCAAGAAAAAGCTGCAGTAACAGTAGCATAATCAAATCGCAGAGCGTTAATACTTTATTAACCATAACCAGAAAAAGATTGACACTAAAGAACTCTAAGTAGGGTTTGATCTTTGATCAGTTAGTTTCCCGTTTGAGCTCAAAGGACTGCAGGCAAAATTCTGAAAATTTTAATTCCATTCTTTTCTAGTCTAGTTCTTTTTTATTGGTCAGGTCAGGTTAGGAGGTTTTATGGTTTTGATATACCTTCATTTATCGTTGACAACTTCACAAAGATAGCTGTGTAGTAACACTAACTAACAAGCGGGTATTACCTTATTATTAATAATAAATCATAGGGTTCCGTTCTGTCTGTACTATTATGTAGCAATAAAGCAAAGTGTCTATTTTTGCGAATTGGGTACATAACAATCAAACAAGCTAAAGCCTACATTTGCATGGCATACGCGTTTCTGAAAGAAAAACTTAAAAACGTTCCTGAAGCTCATTTATCATACGCAAAAGTTTTTTTGCCGAGATTTTGTCTCGCTTATCTTCAAAGTGTAATTAGGCCGACAATTAGAACATTTTTCCTAATCATCTCAACTGCATTCTAAACATCTCTAAACTGCAGTGGATGCAAAAATAGATATTGAGAGAAACCTCATTAAAATACTTATATCACTGATCAAACCTACCCCAAACTGCACAAAATAATAAAAAAAGATAATTCAAGTTTTTTTTGGCAAAATTTCAATTTTAAAATTTGTGATATTTCTTGCTTTTATTTGTAAAAACTTCAATTTCATTTTCTTACCCAGATGCATATCAGTCAGTTTCCATATAATGCCAATTGTTGCTGCATAAAAAAGGTTCTTTCAAAGTACTGCACTATTCCATCGTCGAGTCAACCGTAGAGTTGCGTGCGTATGACCCAAATCTTAAGAAAAGTTTACAGAAAGCAGTAATAATAATACGAGGAGGATAATAAGGAATTACTAGTTTAAAAAAAGAGTTGACGACTACAACTTAACTAAACTACATTCATTCTAAACTTAACATTGACTTTAGATTGGCATTTGCACTGACTGCAGACTGCAGCATGCAGCGTGCCGTTGTTGTTATCATTTTTTCATATCCTCATCTTCTTCCCATTCATTCAAATTATTTCTCTACACCATGCATGCATTTTACTTTATACTCGCAGTAACAAAAAAAAGTGTAAAAACGCATTGAATGGAGTTCAGTGCTAAGTTTGTGATGAGATGAATATATATAGTTAAGTGAGAATTTGGCAAGGAGATCATCAAAAAAGAGAAAGAGTTGTTAAACAGAATGTCAGTTTGGATTTGGTAGCAAGCTTAGTGTTACTGCGTTGATAGTTTCTTAAAGGCAAGGTTGAATGAGTAAGGCTTATCTTATCATTATTATTTCTACAAGCCAATATTAAAACTGGTAGGAAACCACAGCGGTCAGTCAGTCATCAGTGCATTACCGGCTTACATATTTTAAACGTACATTAAAGTTAACAGGGTGAACGTAAATGGAAAAAATTATAAGTCATCAACAAGTCATCATCTTAACGTTTTACGGTTCATGCAAAAAGCTAAACTTTGTAGTTTCAAATGCAATGAGACTACAGGGACGTTGAATGGAAAGTTTGCTAGTACAGTCTCTAGGAAATCATTAATCATTAATACTTAGTTTGGCATCGGCATCCCTTCGTCACTTATTACTTACTTTTGGGTGTCGTGTGTCAGTCTCGTGGATCACATTAGAAGTAGAAGGATTGCTATTAATTTTACTGCACATGCAAATGTGTTAAACACCTTTGGTAGTAATTAGCAGAAGGGGTTTAGTACAAGGCAGAAATGAGAAATGTGGAATGCATATCTGTAGTAGTGGTGATTTTTCTCCTGATTGCTATAAATAATACTGATGGGAACTTAAGAGGAAGGGGTCAACACAGGAACGATAGAGCTCAAGTTGGTAATGGTCATTCAATAGTTTTTAAATGTTTTAAAATATTTCATCCACAAACTGCATTAGTTTCCAGTAATTTACAAGAATAATGCCAACTCAATTGCAGGAGAGAGACATGGGAAACAGATCCATCCTTTAGCATGTCAAACCCCAGACTCAGATCAATGGGGAGTCTGCATGTTTGTATTTGATTGTAATCGGGTTAGTAATATCACAAAAACCATGCTTATATTGACTTCTTCTAGTCGATAAAAATAATTCGAAACTTTTTTCAAACTCAAAGGTAAATGGAACACATTTAGGCGTGTGTAGGGATGGGTTTTACATAGGAAGTTGCTGCAAGCTTCCCAGCCGTCCACTTCCTGACCAGGACTCTAGTGATAATGAAATTGATCATGGGGACGAAGTTGTGGTCTCACCCAAGCCAACCTTACCACCGAGTTCTACAATAATTGAAATTATTACCGAAGAAGCATTAGTTACTCCAATACCTACCCCAAGCACGACTAAAGTTCCTATTAAAGACAGAACTCAGTATAAGGATGCGGATTTCTTTTCTGAAAATGGGACAGTTTTGATAAACGACCCTAAGTTAAGTAAGTGAAAGCTAGATTATGGTACATCCTTAATATTTAACAAGTAACTTACAAGGATTCGTTGTTAAAAATTATACCAAGTTTGTGGACGGCAGTTCCTCCCAGCATCGCGGATCGTTGGGGGTAATGATGCATATTTTGGAAAATGGCCGTGGCAAGTAAGGCTCGCGACCTCGACAAACGTTGATAAAGATACAGTAAATCTGCAGTTTTGCTGGAGAAACTTATAAGATTACAAAAATCATTTTAACATTGCATAATACTAAGTAGCTTATGTAACGCGTGTGGACTTGCAATACAAACGCTACTTTTAACTTTAGATATCCATAAGAACTTGGCAAAATGAGGCAAGGACATTTATCCATTCTTGTGGGGGTGCTTTGTTAAATGAAAACTGGGCAATTACTGCAGCTCATTGTGTGGAAAGGTCACTATGAAATATATATTAAACCTCTCGTACAAAGTCTTAGTTCTGCCTTAAAATGCATATAAATAAGAACACTTTCTCAATAATAAACCATTAAAATACATCAACAGGGTCCTCGCTTCAGATCTCATCCTTAGAATAGGAGAATTCGACCTTTCCGATGACACGCTGCCGTTCAATTACACTGAAAGACGAGTTCAACTAATCGTTCCCCATCCCAAATTTTTTGGCCCAGCTAAAACATTCGAATATGACTTAGCATTGCTAAGATTCTATGAACCGATTAGCTTCCAACCAAATATTGTCCCCGTTTGTATTCCTGACACCGATACTGACGATTTCGTGGGCCGTGATGGCGTTGTCACAGGTTGGGCGAATTGCATTAATTAATGTCATAAAAATGTTTTTAAAAAATACCATTTTTCATGTAATACATTTGATACTTTTTCTCAAGGTTGGGGTCGCTTGTATGAAGGTAAGACGCGACGCTATGCATAACGTATTTTAGAAATAAAGCCGTATAATTACAATCTAGTTGTTGATATTGATACGATAACCTTTTTCCTGGATAAGGTGGGCCGATACCCGCAAGACTTAATGAAGTACAAGTTCCTATAATGACAAATCCTCAGTGTGAGAAGATGTTTTTGGATGCAGGCTATCATGAAAAAATACCGCATCTCTTTCTCTGTGCAGGATGGCCAAATGGCAAGAAAGACTCTTGTGAAGTACGTTAGTTACTTGGAGCTATATAAAGTTTTTATGTTAAATAAAATAAGGTTTTGATAACATTTTTAACGTGTAGGGTGATTCTGGAGGTCCACTTGTATTGCAAACAGGCTCAGATAACCACTGGACACTAGCTGGAATTATTTCTTGGTATGCCACAAATGGTTTTTGCATGAGAAAAATTACTAAGATATACTGGGCTTATCATGGAGATATTATATAACTATCGATTACTTTGAAACCTTCAACAGGGGTATCGGATGCGCAAGAATAGGACACCCGGGTGTATACACTAGAATTAATCAGTTTATAGATTGGATCAATTTAGTTTCCGAATTTTAAAACTTATGACCTTATAAGGATTATGTTGTTATATATTGTTATATATTTTTGTACACTAAATATAAATCATTCATGCAGCTTATCATACCTAAAACTTTCGCAATGTCCCTAAGATGTTAACCTTTCTTGTAGTACTATCCCCTAATTTAGTATAGCCCCTCAGAGATAACTAATTTATCATAAAAACACTAATGAAAGCCTTTGTAAAACCTTACAAAACTTCAGCTCTCTTTACTTCTCAGACCTTTACTCTTGAAGATAATAAATATCTTGCAAAAACATTTATAAAAGCTCAAAAGCATTTAAAGCATACACTGCAAACTTCAATCGCTACATAATCTTGTACCTCTTCTAATCACACCCATAAAATCTTTGTTTCATCGGACTCAGACTACATACCGTATTCCCGTTTTAATTCCTCCCCGGAATAATTCCCCCTCCGGTTTAATTCCCCCTACTTTTCCATGTTATAAGTCCTATCTTGTCCATGTTAATAGAATTTCTAATTTTCCCATCGAAGTAATAAAGCCACAGGGGAATTAAAACAGGAAATACGTTATTCCGATTTCCCATGGACATGACTTAGACGTTAGACCTGATACTGATTTTAAATCAATACTTTTTAGAAACGCATTATAGTTAAATATATCCATTTCTTTATATCGTAAATGGTTCGACAATTATATCCACGGCTTATGCATGAAAAAACAATGTTTTGCAGCAAGTTAACATAGAAGAGATACCCCTGTTTACCATGTAAAGGATAGCATGCGCCTTAATTAAAGCGGGCGGTCTATTGTCGAGGAATTACGGTAATTTTACCTAAAAAATTCCTATTACATGACAAACTAATCAGCAAAAAGGACCAAACTATACCCTTCTTGCAGGAAAGCTTTACACTAAGACTGGCTGTACATAACATTTCTAAATATTTTCGGAACACTAATCCGCCTATAATTTCCAGCATTTTAAATAAAAATCCATTTAAAAAAACCATATTTCAAAACCTAAAAAAGTATAGCAAAAATCCTACAAAATGCTTCAAATCTTTATACATTTTGGATCCCAAATCCCAAAAATCCCAAATCCCAAAAATCCCAAATCTTGCCTTGCCCATTTGGAGAATAATTTGGAGGGAAGGGAACTCCATTCTCAAAAAGTTACAACTTTGCTTTTTCCAACTTAAAATTAAACGGACCAATTTATTCGTATTCCTTTCATTTCAGTTTTCAACCCCACCAACTTTACAATAATCTTATCATCGTCCGAAGGATGATAAGCCCTTTCTTGGTCGAGGTTTAAAGTGCTTATCAGTGCTTATCAGTGGGAGGGGGAAGGGGGACTTTATTTCTTCTAGTCGGTTATCCTAAAAGTCGTAATAATTTCGGTGGTTCGTAAGAAGGCGAGTGGTGGGGGTGGTGGTGGGAGTGGGAAGAGTGGTGGAAGTAGTAGTAAAGAAATGAAGATGAACGAAATACTACTGGCAAGTCCTCCTCCTCCCCCTGCCTTATCATCCCCAGCCCCCATCGCCACCGTTAAATGCTGCAAAAGTATCGATTTTTATCGAAATATGATCCAGTCTTATATTGACAGGGTAAGTTGAACAAGAACTTGAGTTATTTCTCTTCAAAAGGCGTCTTAGGAGGGTCTGGGGAAGATAAGCCCAAGATAAGCCAGGTGTTTGGTGAAAGTATTTAGATATGATTTTTTTTTAATTTCAGCACGACTACGAGTCAGCAATGTTCTGGTCGGATAAGCTGGTATCGATGTCCAGTGGTTCCCAGCAGGATGTCTATACGTTGACTAAATGTATGTACCTCTGTGGACAGTATCATCGTGCGGCCAATCTACTATTTCACTACCAGTATGAACGAGTGAGTTTTTTTTTGAGATTGTTACGAACAAGTTTTTAACTTTTTGGTGATAATTCTGAGAGAGGAATGTAATATATCCTCTTTTTTTTATTTTAGAGCAATCTACATTTTAGATGTTTAGCTGCCAAATGCCTTTACCAGGCGAAGGAATATCAAAAAGCGTTAGAAATATTGGATTTGGATAACAAGAATGTGCCGCCTGGTCAGAAACTTAGGGCAAGCGTTTGGGAACCTGTGGATAGTCATAAATCGGTAGTTAAAATTAAAGCTGAGTAGACTGTAGACTAGACTCTCGTTAATTTTTTAATACCCTGTGTCTGCTGGTAGTAGTACTTGATGTGAATTTAAAAATAATATTGTTGTATAGATTATGGGACAACTGCATCTAGTTCGGGGGAAGATTTATGAAGCTCTTATGAATAGAATTTTAGCTGCTCAAAGCTATAAAGAAGCTTTGACGAATGATATTTATTGTTTCGAAGCGTTCGAGCTGTTGACTCAGCATCAAATGTTATCCCGAGCTGAAGGTGAATTTTTTAATTTAATAATTTTGAGGTTTGAACGTTTGCTCAAAACTATCTAATTTCTTGTTTTTTCAGAATTGACTTTACTTCAGAGTTTACCTTTTACTAAAGCTTGTCTAAATGGAGATGTTGAATTTGTCAAATATCTATATGCTTCAAAAATAAAAAAATACCCTACCGTTGAAGAAACCAGCGCTTCAACTGTTTTCTCTTCGTTGAAGAAAAATCTTGATATACTTACTGGAGATGCGGAAAGACTGTTTTATAACTGTGATTTTCAAATGGCGTATAAAATATCCTCGCAGTAAGTTTTGTTTTTAGTAGTTCTGTTTTCATAAAAGGTGAGCAGAATTGTTCTTAGCCAGTGCGATTTTTTTTCTGATTCAGAGTAATAAGTGAAGATCCCTATCATGTAAATTGCCTTCCAGTTTATATAGCTTGCTTAGTTGAAATGAAGAAAATTACAGGTAAGATTTTGATATTTTATTTATCTGAGAATGGTTGTATAAGCATGCATACCCATTGCATACAGGCAATTATCAGGTTTGTCCTTATTTTTCAGAACTTTTCAGAATAGCTCATAAACTAGTGGAAGTTATGAGTGATTCGGCTCTGGCTTGGTATGCTGTTGGAGCATACTATTTCCTCATTGGTAATCACGGTTTTCAAATTAGAATCCTCTGATTGAACTCTAAAGTTACATCATTATCATCTTTCTAAACAATATTTTCAGGGAAACAAGATCACGCCAGACGCCATCTCAATAAAGCTCTTTCTTTGCATCCGGTTTTTGGCCCGGCATGGCTTCTTTTTGGACACTCTTTTGCATCAGAAAATGAACATGACCAGGCAATGGCAGCGTATTTCAAAGCTACTCAATTAATGAAAGGGTAAGGTTTAGGTAGATAAGTTAACAGGATAGGACTTTAATGCTACAACCTTGTAATTTACTTTTAATTATTGGCTGAATGTTTTACTAGCTGTCATCTCCCGATGCTCCATGTCGGTATGGAATGTGGACTTAGTAATAACCCCCAATTGGCTATGAAGTTTTTAGAAGAATCCAGACTACTTGCCCCCAAGGATCCTTTCATACGCCATGAAATGGGAGTTGTAAAGTTTAACGAGAAAAAGTAAGTTCAGTTTCTATTACGCCTTTATCGTTAAGCCCCACATAGTAATAGCAGCGAGGAGCTCTGTTCTGTTGAAGGCAAGTCAGTTGATTTTAAAATTATTATTAGATATGAGGAAGCTTATGGATTTTTCACGGAAACATTAGCACTTTTAGAGAAGCCTAATCATTCAATTTCATTCAAAAAGTGGGAACCATTGTACAATAATTTAGGACATGTGCTAAGAAAATTACAACGATATGAAGAAGCCTATCAGTTCCATCAAAAGGTATTTAAGTTTTCAATCATATGAATAAAACCTTGCATAACTTAACTATCACGATAATGGTTAAACTGCTGTGCTTTCAGGCCTTAGTATTATGTCCATCCAACGCGTCCACCCACTCAGCTATTGGATTGATTCATGCCATTGCTGGCCGAACTGAGGCTGCTATAGAATCTTTTCATAAAGCGTTATCAATTAAAAGAGACGACGCATGCAGTAATTCGATGTTGCGATACTGTATCGAAAAGTTAGTCGAAGAATCCAACGCAGGTAATATTTCAAATTACATCGCTCGTGTTTCTTTCTGTTGAATCATTTTATTCACAAGAGGAATGTTAATTTAATGCATAGACGATGAAGACGTGTTGCTAATTGCTGAAGATGTAAGTGAAGAAGAACAAGAGGAAGGTATATTATTGCGTTCTAGGTCAGTAAAAACTAGATCAACTGATGCTTCTGCCAGAAATTTCGAAACTCCTGAAGGGTTAGCGGATCACAAAATGAAATCTAAAGTCGAGTCATCACCTCAAGAACTAGGAGTCATTCCTAAACACTTGCAATGGTTTACGAAAACAGCAACAAGACTAGATTCTTCCGGTAAGATTCGTTCAAAAGAACATAGACACCTTCAATCCTTATCTTGAAAAAAAACTAAATTGACAAAGTTTGAAATTAAATTCCAACAGGGCGGTCCAGTGACGACTCGCTTTTTCATTCAACTCCTGCACCCGCTGCTGTAGCAGCCTCAAATATTGGAGTTATATCAACAGGTATGATAAATGCTAAATCTTCCTTTCACTAACTATTTATCAACTTATGAGTTTAAACAATAACTATAAAACAATTTTCAGGCAGAAGCGTATTTGATTCTGGGGACGGTGAATTGAGAATACGACGCGGAAGAACCAGAAGAGAACTTAGAACTCCATTAGCTCTCGCAGGTGGAACTAGTGACAGAACTACTAATAATACTACTTCATCCGATGAAGAAGGCGATAGTATATACAACAGTTAATTAAAGACTTGAAACCCTGCCTTTATAATGAAATAAGCAATTTATCAACTGGTAGGTTTATTTTTGTAAGATTTATTGTATGAGTAAAGTTATTATATACAAAAAATTTTCGATTTCATGAGCCAATTCTCGTTATCAGTCTAACATGTAAAATGTAAAAAGGTAAGACACAGTTCATCATTTGCTTCATCGCATCTCGCATCATAGTTAAGTAGTCAATCATTCCTCGCATTCGCTGTGTCTATTCAATCGCTCCATGCAATTATGTCCTCCAGTGCAGCTTCAAAACGCCTACACGAACCATCGTACAAATTTGTAGGTGCCATACACACCCGCCATCCCTACACCCGCTGCAGCAACAACTGAAGAAGCTGCAACACCTAAAATTGGAAAAATCATCCGATTTTTTTACTCCACTCTTTCTCAAGACCTCTCTACACTTATCAAGTACAAACTAAAACTACAAACCTCCTCCAACAGCAGCGGCAGACTGCATCATCGCAAACACCGATCCTCCCGCAACATTCCCAACAGAAGACTGAGCAAGGGCAGCGATACTTCCCTTAGCAACTCCAGCAGCTCCAAATCCAATAGCCTTCCCGATAAATCCCGCTGCAACCCCTCCCACAGCTACCAAAGGGGTCCCAACCACCTGAACAACACCCCAAGCAGTTGCTGGATCCATTTGCTTATCGAGCGAGAATGCTAAATGATATCCTCCTGAAACGACAATTAAAAAGAGGCACATTATCTTATCGGTGGGGGTCATCCTTTTCATTTTCCTTAAGCAGCATCTAGACTACGCAAAACAAATGGACTCTTCTAATTCTACTCTACTATACCGTAATTCAGGAAATTACTCCCCCCTCGGAATAACCCTCTACCTTTCCATGCTAAACATTTTAATTCCCCCCATCTTGCCAATGTTAAAAGTTTTTTCAATTTCTCCTTTGAAATGATAACCCCCCAGGGGAGTAATTTCCAGAAATACGGTAAACAAATATCAAGCAAACAAACACAACACGCATTGACGCATACCTTCTAGTGGGTCTTAAAAGGGTCGTCTCAGATTTCAGACTTCAGACTCGACTTCAAGAATATGAGATGAGCCTGTTGAGCTCTAATTTATTTTGCAGAAATAGCAAATTATGAATTAAAATTTACAAGCAAAACTACTCCAACTGCTCCTTTTCCAAGCAATAAATGTTGAGTTAAAAATCTTTTCAATACAAAAAGAAGAAAGAAAAGAAGCTCTGTGCACTGCACTCTCGATTTCTTAGCCAAATAAGCTTATATAATTTTACATTTTTTTAAGACCGAGACGAAATTATGCAAAAAAAATGTAAATCAAAATGCGTAGTTGTTGTTACAATTTTCTCATGTAAATCTGTAAATCTCACAATCCCCGTCGGGATTCATAAGAATTCACCAACAGCCGGTCCCTTCAAACTTTTAACTCAGTTCTAAAAAGTTCTATAACTGTTTTTTAAAATTAAAACGAATATTTCATTTAAAATTTACCTTTGAAATTGAAACTAAAAGGTTTTATGAAGTAGAAAGTTGGAAATCCTTGGGTAAAGCTCCGTTGACGAGTGTCCAGTTTTGTATTGGAGGTTTTGGAAGGTGGAGATTATAGAAAACTCAAGAGAAAGTAAGTAATTTTGATAAGTTGTTTATTGTTGGTTGTTTTCGTACTACAAAACTTTTTAAAACGTGAGTAGGTAAAGAAAATTGTGTTTTTTACGGTTGTTACCGTATTTCCCGGTTTAATTACCCTCTACCTACCTCTCCATACCATTTCCATGTGAAGTTAATGGAATTTCTAATTGAAGCCCCATGGGAATTAAAACGTGAAATACGGTATTTCTATTCTAGGTTTTTGTAGAAAGGCTACGAGCTAGCGGTAGGCCCGTTAGGGGGTTTAAAGTACAATTTATTGGAATTGGAAAGTGGAAACTGAAGAACTATTCGGTGGGAGACGGTGATAGTCTACTTCCTGCTTGTTTTGATTCCCAACAAAGGTAACATTTTGTACTTGTGTTACTTAAAGTTCTATCAACAATTCCAAAACATCAGAAAATTCACTATCGTGCACATTTTATGCTTGCATATTATATAAACAGGAAAAAACAGTCGAGAGACTATGACTATGACGTGGATTCTGGATGCGGATGTGACCTTTATTCCTCGAAGGAACACCCGGGTGGGCTGCATATGAAATAACAATACATGCTGGTGCGGACACTGCTATCCTATGTGAATGTCAGGGACGACGCACGAAGAAGAAATTATAATTAAGTTATTTATGTATCTCAAGGTAAGATTAGGGAAATTGTGGTTGGCTGAGAGAGAATTGACATTCTGGAAGCATCATTTTTCAGTTTTGTTGTCAATATGTTAGCATACCTACCCAGTTAATAAGTGTATACTTCTGTATTTGTAATAGGTGACTGGTAATGCCAGTAGTATCCCCTGTCACGAAAGGGATCACTAGGGATCATCGAAGTCCTGGATGTGCTACTGGTGTAGTATTAGGCAAACGAAGATCCACTTCCTTGACACTTGGTCCGAAACAATTACGAAAGACACAAGGTAGGAAGAAAACATCAACTACTGGGTTACGAGCTGGTTCAAATTACGTTCGGAGCAGAGCAACATCCCATCTGAATTTATTAAGGAAATTGAGCAACGCACGGCTTCAATTCGAAACTATTAAGCAACGGCGAGTTCGTATTCGTAAATCTATACAGGCAGATTCGGAAGTAAATTTTAGTAATCTTCTTAAAAACGACACGAAGCTGTTACCTTCTACTAAGGTTCAGGTTATCATTAGTGCTGTTTACAAAAAACGAGCGGATCTCGCAGCCATGAGGTTACGAAAGGGTTCACGAATTGGAGTTGTGGCAGCAGCATCAAGTGAGAAGGTCGAAGATGATTCAGACACAGACGATACAAGTGAAGATACAAAAGATTTTACATCTGACTACTCTGATGATACTGATGATGACAATGATGAATTTGAGCCTGTTAAGTCGTACCCGCTGCGGAAGAAGGATAGACTTGGTGTAAACAAGTCGCCAACTCAAGAGCCTTCGTCAGTAGAAGAATCCTCATGTGAATCTTTACCGGATTTGGATTTCCCTATTGCCGTTCGATGGACTAAGAGTGATACAACTCCTGGAAATAAGGAAAAATCGACGTCGGAAGAAACCAATATAAACTGTGGGACTGTATCAAATTCGGGTCTCAGAAAACGCCGTCTCACAGACACATCATGTTATTCTCAATCAAAATCCAAGAAAAAAATCGTGGAAGATAAAAATACCAGGTCTGCTTCAAATGTAATGAAACCAAGGAGTCTCAGATCAAGGGAAATCGATCGAGTTAGTAGTCCTACTGCGTCATCTTCTTGGTCTTCAAACAAAATTAGGAATAAACTTGAAACAAGAAGACCAACGGGATCTGGATCGCCTAAAGCATTTCGTTCAAGGTTACTTCAAGGTGTTGACGATGCGCCAAATGCCCTCCGCTGTATTGATAAGAAAGACCAACCTAAGCAAAGTGAATCTACTTTACAAAAAGGTAAACCTGTTGTGACCGCTGGACCCAGTCATACAACTTCCAGTGCTGAAATTAACTTAGAAGCGGTGCCAAAACGGAGGGGACGAGGAAGACCCCGCAAATTTCCGAAAATTGAAGCTGCAAGTGAAATGGAAAGTAGTAAAAAGTCTCCACAAAGCATTTCAAAAAAGGAGAAACCTCTACCCAAAACCCGCAGTCAACTCAAGACAACAGTAAAACTAGCAGATGAACCCCCGAAACGCCAAAAACAAGTAACAAAGTTTTCAAATAAAACAGCTACACTAGGATGGAATAAAAAGCCCAAAAATGTCACAGCTGTGCGAGCTAGATACAACAAATTGATTGCCAAATCAAAAGTGTGGAAGAGTGACAGAAAAAAGAGTAATTCCGGCAGTTTATGGACAAACAAAGTAACTAACTCAATCCGTGAGACCGAAAAATGTATTTCCCTTCAGTCAATTCCAACACCACTTTCAACTCCTCCAACGCTTTCCACTTGTACTACCAAAAGTGATGCCATCAAAACGGATCTAAAGTTATATGAAAAAGTGGTTGATAAACAGAAGCAATCAAAAGCAGAAGCATTTGAAGCACCTTTTCTGAAGAAACATGTATGCAATGTATGTAATAATATGACGTTCACACGGCGTTACAGCCTAACTAAACACTTAAGGACTAATCAGCATAAAAAGATGTTGGACAGAACGTCAGGAAAATACATTAAGGTGGAGAATTCGGTGAAATTAAAGAAAAGAGCCATCCAAAATACCTCTTTATCGAAGTTAAACGTCCAAAAAAAACTACCTGGCAGTATTCCGTCGAGCAAGTTCCTGCAGCCAAAAGAACTACCTAAGAGTGGCAGTATTCCATCGAGCAAGTTTCTGCAGCAAAAAGAATTACCTAAGAGTGGCAGTATTCTATCGAGAAAGTTCCTGCAGCCAAAGAAATTAGCTAAGAGTGGCAGTATTCCATCAAGCAAATTCCTGCAGCCAAAAGAATTAGCTAAGAGTGGCAGTATTCCGTCAAGCAAATTCCTGCAGACAAAAAAACTAGCTGGTAGTGGCAGTATTCCATCGACCAAGTTCCAGCAGGCAAGTGAAGGAACCAGTAATAGGAAGCCAGAAAAAATACTTCTGATTGAAGGGGATGGACTGAAGTCGGAATGCATGGTTTTCGGAGGATCTGATTCAAATGATAAAGAAAAATACATAAAGGTGGAGAACGATGAAAAAAAGTCAAACAGTGATGATGAGGAGAGCGATGACGAAGAGGAAGAGAGTGATGATGAAGAGGTATCAACAGTTCAAGAATACATAACTGGAAAGTCCTTGGGCAAGAACAACTTCGTTTGTTTAATTTGTCAACCAAACGCTACTTTTACCAGAAAGGTGTCATTCTCGGTGCATCTTTGGAACCACAGGACCGATTCTGACTTGAAATGTCAGGACTGTGGTATGAAATTTGCGGATAGTTTTTCATACAACTGTCATATAGACAACGCTCACGCTGATACCACCAAATACAGCTGCAAGTACTGTAAATCTCAATTTAGTGAAATGTCGTATCTGGAGAAGCACATGAACTCCCATAAAAGAGATCTCTTTGAGCGGTTCATCTGTCCGCAATGCGATCGAAGATTTACAACTCATGATTTGATGGCTCGCCATTTTGATTACAAACATTTAGCCATCGACTCGCGGGTACAACTTATCGTCGATTCCTCTGAGGATTTAGGCGTCCACCCCAAGCTACCTGAATTTATCACATGTGATAATTACTCGCAAAATACTAATGGCACGAGTAGTATCGACATGGAGAATCTCAGGGACGGGGATGAAATTGGCGATGAGATGCCTGATATTGATTTGGAATTGTACGATGAGTCCGTCGACAGTATTTCTAGACGGTCCTCCTGTGAGGAACATCCGTCTCCGTTTATGTCCCCTTCGGAATATATTAGCAATTTTCCAGTGGAAGCGTCCCAGTCCTATCATCTGCAGCATCCAGTTCAACGCCAACGTCCCATTAATATTGTTGAATTTGACTCGACTGTGGATAACAACGACGGCTTCGCAAAATTTGATCCAGGAAGTGTAATCTTTCACAATCCCATTCTAGGTTGTGGGTATAAAGTAAAAACTTACAAAGCTGCAGTCTCTCGAAGCGACAGTGCTTTGACATGTGTGGATTGTGGAAAAAGCTTTCAAAATAGAAGATCGCTTTTGAAGCACGTCGACTACTTCACCCAGGTGGAGAAGTATAGTTGTACAATCTGCAAAATGAAGTTTAAATTCAAACATCACTTGCATCGTCATCAGCTTAGACATGCTCCACAAAAGGATTCGTCAGGATTAAAAAAACCTGTATTTTTTAAACATCGTAAATTGATTTCACGAAGCCTTCCTAAACTACTCCCGGTACTGCCTGCTGGTTCTCAGTCCAGTAATGACAATGTCAAGATTTTTAAGACTGAAGCTGTTCAAGAATCACAGATCGATGAAGATTATCATGTTCCACAAATACAAAGCGTCCGTACTATACAACCCCATGAACTTGAAATGCTCAGTCCTCCTCCTCAGACTGTGCTCAAGTGCAGTGATTCTGCACATTCCTCAACAACCTTTAGCTGCAATTTTGAAAATTGTTCTAAGCGTTTTACGGAGCAGTCAACTCTAAAAATTCACGGTTGGTTCCATCAAAACGAAAACTTATTTAGTTGTTCAGAATGTGATGCAAAATGTGAACGAAAAAGTGACTTGGAGTTACATTTTAAATGTCATGAAACTCAGCAACCGTTTTTCTTGTGCTACGTTTGTTTTAAGCCATTCAGATGGAAGAAAGATATGGTTAGACATGTAAGGAAGAAGCATCCTGCAGAGCGTACATATAAGTGCCTTTATTGTGTTGAAAGAACTTTATTTCGTCAAAGTGAGGAATTGACAAGTCATATTTCAGAAACTCATCCGGAACATAGGAGCTTTCCTTGCGACTATTGTGGAAGAAGATATGCACAACGTAGATATTTACTTGTTCATATTCAAACGCAGCACGAAGTCGAACCGGACGATGGTATCCGGGGTCCTGTTGTTGATGAAGGTGGTGGGGATATCTACGATGGAAATTTTGACGAAGTCGAAGACATTGAATATTTGTGAATTATTTATCTTCAGAGTAGGAGCTGCGGCTCTATTCTGATCTGATTAGTTACCAGTAATTTAGTGAGGGAAATGAATTAATTTTTCGACACCAAAAAGAAATGAGTTGTTCAGAGTTGTTCAGACGAAACAGCACAGGGCTAACTTTTGTATCGTAAGTGCTCAAGCTGGAAATTACAAAGTTATCTAATCTGTGACAAGTAAGTTATACTGGTTTGCGGTTTGCGAATATACAATTAAAATAATGCTGTTATAAATGCTGTAATAACAAGTTAAATAATGCTTCTGACGCTGACTGAATAGAAACATAAATAGTTCTAGTTCTTTTCGAAACGATTGAAGTAGTCCATCGCTGGGCTAGAGAATTAAATGCATTAGACATATATTAGGTTAAGAATACTGTTGTAAATAAAAATTGGCGAAGAATTTCGCACATAAGGTGTGTACGTACGTAGAATTAGTAAGTAATTAAATATTAGTATGTTGAGCAAGGACTAGTTAGTGAAATGAACTGTACTTTTTTTAAACGCAACCAAGGCTGTGGCAGTGCAGCTTGATGTGCAGTAGTTGTAAATGTAATAGTAATACATTTAAATTCAAAGTGACTATTTCTACACTGAGTACACTGTCACTGTCAGTGCAACAGTGTTGTTCTCAAGTTATAGTTTTCTGAACAAGTTTTTCAGGGAAATGAGCCTGAAGTAACCTCACGAAAGCTCTCTCTACGTCTACGATGTTGTTGCTGGCCCTGACGATATAAGATAAGCGAAAGCAAGAGGATGACAGAGCAGGACCCTTTCCAATTACCGATGATTTGCATCGGTACATTATTTAATTAGTAACTACTTTAATACTTTACTAAAAGTGTTACGTACGTTATTCATGTAATTATTATCTGTACTAGTACGATCAATTTTCGATCGAAAATGTGCTAATAATAATAAATCGTATTCTCTTGAGATATGCTCAAGCAAGGCGTAGTAAGAATCAGTTTACATTCGATGATAACAAATTTTTCAAGTTCAATATAAAAAGCTACCAAGCATCTATAGGAAAAGGTCATATAACTTAGAATTTTTAATTCTTTTTAATTTGATCTAAAACTATTACAATTTTGGGGAGCAACGATGCAATGTGCTGTAGTTGTAGTACTTAATATTACAAAATCCAAACGGTTTGTAAGCCCTGATTACATGCATCGTTTCCAGTACAACAGGCTACTACGCGACGCGTGGAAAAGTTACACTTATGAGGGCATAT
>JAQFZX010000746.1:0-45531 GCA_034682405.1 Hydroisotoma schaefferi
CTGACTGAAAAGTCCGTATTGCATGCTAAATAAAAATAAGCTTTTGTGATATATTTTGATATATATTGGCATTCTATTTCATTTCCCAGTCAACTGCTACGTGTGCAACTCGGAAATTGATCCAGGCTATAAAAAAGCAGAACCAAGGACTTGGAAAAGTTTGTGACAGACTGCAACGGTAAGAAAGGTGGGATAAACAACGACTTCCTCATGGCCTTGTATGGTGACGTTTGTGATGGGCTTTGGCCAACAACGATAATAAGGCAAATATACTGTACAGGATTAAGTACATTCTGTTTGTATTATTTTTGAGGAGCAATAAATAACTTAAAATCTCTGATTAGTCGGACAAGCTTCGGTTCCATTTTCCATTCAGTATATATATTTTTTTAGTTACCCCGAATCGAGTGAGTATGACATTTAGCCGGTAAATATTATGTACATTTTGCTACTATTTCTTACTATTTAATCTTTATCATTTTTATCCGAAACAATATTAATTTTTCGACTAGGTATAGTCTCCGCACCATACCTCTTTTTAGCCTCATTATAAAAAGCTCCAGCCATTTGTCTAACTACTTCATTAAAAAATACATTAGCAAGTTGTGATGTAAGTACAGACCGAAACTCAAAGGATACATAGAAATCTACGACACAAGTCTGCGGCTTTCCCTTAAGTCCTGGACTAAATTTCCATGTAGTTATGAGCTGGTTAAAAAGCTTTCCTTGGGTTGATTCCGCTCTAATTAAATGAGGCTTCGTTAGTAGGACGCTGGAAGTGTACGATTCGACTAGAGGAGGAAATCCCACAACGAGATCTGCTATTACATGACTCTTTCTCCGACTTTTCACCAAAGATTTCTGGCACCACGGAAGAAATTCATGGTATTTTTCAACATCAGACACCACATCATACATCTGTTCCATAGAGAACCTACAAATAGAGCACAAAATAACAATTATTATATATTAAATTGTTAAATCTCCCAAAAAACCACATTATTCCAAAAATTAAACTAACCTTACCCTAAAATACGTCTCTCTGAATAATCCTTCCGCTTAGCACTTGCAGATCCCGGGATCGATATAAAGCTTGCTTGCTGGAAATAATTATAATAGGTTGATATTGTCGAAACGGATGGGATCCTTAGGAGTCGACCTGGAACTAACGTTACCATCGTCCTCGTAACCTCTGCAACTCTGCACTGTGCCTTATTTACCTGCTTATGACCTTAGTTGACCTTGCAGATAAGAAGCATAATATAAGCTACAAAAATGTACACTTGCAAATTTAGAATTCTACGTTAAATACGTCATTGTTTTTGTCAATACTCTTTTAATAAATACCAAATCCCAATTTAAAATCTAAATCTAACCTAATTCCATATTCGTTTGAGTTTGGCTCATCCACTTTCTATGCACTTTGGTCCAAGTCATCAGTAAGATTGCGTACGGATTTCAGTTACAAAATCACACAACTTTCACTCTAACTTTTACCTTCCATATTCATTTATGAATTTAAATAAAAAAGGTTAGTAGATTCTTGTAATTGCTGCAATAAAAAGTAATAATATGGATAATTACTATAAGGAACCTTCTTTTATCGAGCACATAGTCGATTCCTTCCCTTTTGACAATCCCGAATCGGAATATGTTAGAGTTGAAGTTTTACAAGAGAAAAGTGTCAAAATAACGCTTAATAAAACGCTTAAAGTGTTTGGACCTTTGAAACCTGTCGTTTGGTTTGCAGAAGGAAGGGCTATTTCTAAAGCTGTTAGCTGTGCCGAAATTATTAAGACTTATTTCAAACAACATATTTATCAAATTACAAAAATTAGTCAGATAAGGTGAGAATGAGAAACTATATTATATTTAAAAACCTAATGCTTTAATGTTAGGTTAGGTTAGGTTAGTCTTTCGTATGGATTTCCTATTGAAAGAGACAGTCTAACCTCGGCCAATTTTTTAAATTACATTTAAATATATTTCAGAACGGTAGAAAGATGGGAGCCACTGCTTGAAGTTGCAGAAGGGCTGGACCCTTTACAAATTACACGAAGTGTTCCTATGATGCATATACTTATTAGTCTAGAACCCCTCGACAAAGATGCTCTTGGGTAAATATTTAAATGTTCATGTTATTTTTTTGGTTAAGGGATTTTTGAACAGTTTTATGACATGATTTCATTCAGGTATCAGAAGTCTTTCTTCAGAGATCAAATCAAGACAATATCTATGTTGCAACTGGAGAATGACAACGAATCGTTACCGGTAGAAGATTTAAATTTAACTTCCAATTCTTTAGATAAAACTGTCAAAAGCCCATCCCAGAGCCCTACTAGCCCAGTTTTAAAACATGCCTAGCCGTTTTAGAATTTTAGCACGAGAAGTTACTTATAGTTTAAAAGCAAAGCGGTTAGGAGAAGATTTGGAAAGAATACATAATATGTTAATATAGGAAATTATTATGATTTTTACACCACCGACGAGTCTGTATAATGTACAACTCATTTAATGTCTGCAGACGTAGACGTCATTCGAACGCTGTCTAAGATCAGCCTGTTGTTTAACTAATAATAATTAATAAATGGAAGATTTTACTTCAGTTCTTTTATTTTCTGATTTTCAAATAAATTTAAAGCCGTGAAAATTCATAAGGAAAAGTTCCAAGTCTGTTGTTTTTGAATTCCATCCTATCAGTCGTTGTTAAATACAATTTTATTTCTTTTCAAACCTACTAACTTTACTGTCCGTCATTAGAATAATTTATGACTCGATCGATGTCTGTTTCACTAAATAAGCAGCAAACCAATCAATATAATTTAGGTATTAATATAAATGCATATGCAAGACGAACTAACGTCAATATTTACTTTTACTTGCAGTGTAGTACAATTTGAAAAGTATAATCAGCATCACTAAGCATAAATTCACCAATTCATTTGTACACCTTTTGCTTTGCTGCAAAGTGCTAGAACTATGAATGACCTGTACCAGTCTGAAAATTAACTTATATTTCGTCCCTAATATTAAGACCTTTCTCATTCTTACTCTCAACATAACAATTAGTAAGGACTAGTATTAACCTAGATGCATTGGGTAAGTTGGCAATCTTATGCAGCAATATTTCCACAAAGGATTAATGATACAAATCTCTGAATGATTTTAAGGTTACGATTCTATTCTAATATTACCACAGACCAAAAATAGTAAACAACCGACAGCCCCAGTGTAAACCCTACCTAACCCTAAAGCAAACCAATTTAACAAACATTCACACTATAATACCACAGCTATCGAAAACTAAACATTAAGCATCAGATTCAGAAGTATTTGCTGTCGTCCCCCCGGGGCTAGCAGCAGTCGCTGACGCAGGTTTGATCTCACTTCCAGAGTCAACCCCATCTTCCATATTTGGTACAATCAAATTATCCCTAGACATCAGGTTATACTTCATGACAAATGAGGTGAACCGTTTGCAAAGATGAGATTTAGCTTCGAAATCATCAAACAAGGTTTTGTGATGAAAATACGCATGAGAGAATATTCTGTAAACTCGTCGACAAACCGAACCCAACTTCCCCAAGGATGACTCCCTTATAGACACCCTAAATCACACACCAACCAACCAACATTAAGGCACTTCAGCCTAACTAATGTAATAAGCTACTGTAACCAGACCTAACCAGCCCAGACTTCGTAAAATAAATGCACAAACCTGCTGGGAAAGTACTTGTTGCTGTTCAAAAGACAAGCTGCTCCATCCAAGGTATGACGAGTGTAGTCAATGGCAGGACACTCCTTGGGTGACTTGTGAGCCGCGCATAAGAATATCCATTGTTCCGTAGCTGTCATTTGATTACAAGTTTCGGGGAAACATTCCGCCTGTAATTTCACCGCAAGTCCATTCAATTCCATGCAGAATTGTCGCAGATGTTCATACTTCCAAACTTCCTCATCCTGAGTATCCGGTGGGGTTAAAATAGCCACTATATTTGCAGGGTCTCGATTTATTGTCTGCTGAATCCATTGCTGCACCGCGAGGGTAGTATCCATTTCCTCGAATGGTTCGTCCGGCCATTTACAAAACTCCTGGACGAATGAACGAACATCACATCAAATAATTCACCCAGTTCCATCTACATTTAATTGATATTCCGAAACTCTCCAAAACTTACAGCAGCCTTGGTCCCTGGACGATTCCGGCGAAGAATCGCTTTGACCTCGCCCATGCTGCTTGGGCTGGGCTCTTTTAATTTGTCAAGAATTTTGACGTCTTTTATTCTTTCGCCAAATCCTTACTGACCAAAGGGAAGAGTAGTAAAGCTTAAAATAAAGCTACAAGACTTCCCCTTTCAAAACAAATTCAACAAAAATAATAAATCCCTATAGCCCTCGATTTAATTTAATTACAAAACCCGATCAAAACAACAAATTCTTTCCAACCTTTATTATGATTTAACCAATGATGCAATCCTCCCAAACATCCAGGAACTACTTTCTATCACTTTTACTTCTTTTTAGAGCAATTAAAAGCGGAAGCGTCGTTGTTTTTTGGAAATAACGACGCTGAAAAAAGTAATGTTTTTAATTTGTAACGCTGACAAGCAGATGATTTTGATCCATCCCGGACCTCCTTTTATTAGGGAATCCTATTCGACCATTTTGAGTGAAAATCCATTTGGGGCAACATGACATTCATTTACTCTTTTTACAATGAACAAGCAAAACGGCCAAATTCATGGAAAAAATTCATAATTTCTGTCCAATTCTTTTTTCTTTTTCTAATTTACAATTTTGGAAATAAAGGAGCATTTTAGATGATTTTGAGGTAAACGGATTAAAAATAATAAGCAACTCTTTCTTCATGAATAAGCAGGCAGTATAATTTCATAGGTTTTATGGTTGTAGAATTGGAAAGAATTTAAATCCATGCAGATGCAGAATGTAAGTGAAGTGAATCCATTCACAATCGTATCGCATGCAGTTGTGCCCTTTTTGTATCAACTAAATTACCGTATTTCCAGTTTTAATCCCCCTGGGGAATTATTGTTTAAAAGGAAAAATTTTAAATGAAAACAAACTGGTTATAGTATAAATAATATAGGAAGATGTTTTAGTTATTATGCATGACCATCAATTTCAATTCCATTTCTAATGACAGTCATTTTTACAGTAAATTAGTACGAACGCTCATGGAAAACGGAAATGATATAATGTTTACACATGCATTATTGCTAACTATAGCATTAGTATTTTATAAACTGTCCAGGTTGATGGTTGCATTGCAAATAAGTTGGTATCAATAATTCGTTCATTTGGCCGTGATTCATTCACAGCCATGATCACTGCATAATCTTCCAGAATGTAATTTAATTTATGTTTAGCATTACTTCACTAAAAGGATGATATCGTGCACATTATAATTAATCTAACACTCTGGAAAAACATTTTGTACGCACACACTTACATTCGCTATCTGGAAACAAATATTAATAACAGTGCATAACCTATGAAACGGAACCAATTAATCTAATCTCTGTGGATCCGGCCGAGATAAAAGAGTAATGACCTAGTTTTGAGATTAATAAATGGCTTAAATAAATACTCTTATTATCTTACGACCACCGTAGTGAAGTGAAGTCCCCTTCATTACCATTCATTGTTTTAATTTTCATTTATTTATAACTCGAGTTTTTGAAGCTCTTAGCATAACGCATGTACTTCTTCCCTGTGGCATTGTGTAACTTCAAACTATTGATTAAACGATTAAACCATACTACAGTCTAGTCTGACAGTCATAGCTGGAGTTTACAGTAAAGGCGTTGTTCAAGCTGATAAATTAAAGCAGTATTTACTTTATATATTTCGAGTTATTAAAAAGGTTTTTGAGGAACACATTTTTACAGTTATGCGAAAAACAAGGCATAGTTTTGTTAAACTGTGAGATATTCTTTAAACTTTATTGGAACTTTAACTTTTGATCTGTTTCTTATGCTACTTTAACTGCAAAATTGTATCCAATCCAGGGACAATGAATGCAAGTGCCATTACTGTGGTGTAAGTCAAAATTATCCAACGCATCTACTTTTTTAACTGTTACATTGCTATTTTATGTCAATTTGTCAAGGAATTGTTAAAGTGAGTTGCAATATTTGACTATTTCAGGCGTCGTTATAAATGCTTCGAAGTTATAAACAGACCACAGCACCCTTATAAAATGAACCGTCTACCAGAAACCCTACAGAGCCGAGTTACCCAAACAGGGTTTCTGCAAGTCTGTGGTTCGTCAAAACTGCAGGAAATGCTAATAATTTCAGACCAGTTGAGCAGTTTCAAATCTTATAAAGTTCTATGCAATTGCCAGTATTGTGTTTCCTTCACTTTTGCCATGGAGGATGAGAGAAATAGCTCAATAGAAAAGGAAATGTCTACAGAACCTTTTATGAACGCTGCAAATGTTGTTTTCAACACTTTAGCGAAATTTAATTATACTTTGCAGTCCACCTCTTCCATGCAGAATTCAGATGGATCAAATTCAAACACTTGGGTTTGGGTTAGGAAAAAATAATTCAGTAGGCTGGTTCTTATTGCGTATTTTTGTATCAATCTGTGTATTTTTATCAGAGTTATACCTTTATAGAACGACCATTAAAAACGATCTTATTTACAAGAGTTTTTAATGCTTTATTTTTAAATTAATAACGGCTTATATGGGTCTATAGTTTTATGGTTTAAAAAGATGTTAGAACCACCATAAAACAAAACTTAAGTGCTATGATGAATTATTTTCATTTATACGAGGTAATGATCATCTCCGGGATGTCTTTTTCGTGCCTTCTCCGATCATTTATCTGTCTTATTGTGAAGAAGTAGATAACTTCAATCAGACTTAGTAAGCTGAATCCAAGGCAAAGGCTCATGACCCCTCCAAGGTTGGACACGAAGTCTTCCCACTGTTTCGAAAAAGTTAATTATACTAAATTCACGAGTAATTGAATGAGATACACCTATACATGTGGAGGTCAATGAATGAAGTTAGTAACATTAAGCTTATGATACCGTAAAAAGCTCATCCCGTTTGTATTGCATTATAGTGGATTCCCGAAAATAAATCCGGAGTAAGCTGATGCTTCCACTGTAAACCGTAGGGTTAGAACTAAGTTAGATAAGTTAAATTGATTATGCACTCATTAGAACTGGGAAAGCATGCATTTAGCAGGGATATTTTATAGGAGTTTTCCTCTAGGTAGGATTTGATACAGGGAGTATTGATTTGTGAGTGAAGTGGATTAGAGACCAATACAACCAGCTTGGCTTTCACTTACCTAACGTAATTTATGTCAGCCAGATTTACAAAACCTTCAGCGATGGCTTCTTTGAGTAGTTTTGTTTTGTTGGGAACATTCTGGTTTGGAAAAGTTGCCGAACTCACTACAATGTTGTAAAACGTTTCATTGCATGCCGGAAGGCAGAAATCAATGCAAGTTCGCTCTTGCTCTTGAGATTCAATTGATTTAAAGTTAAATACGGACTTCCCTGTATTCAACCACCAATGTTATTTTATATAATTATTTCTTTTCTGTTATGCAAAGGTATGGAAATGCCTTTAAAGGGGTTGCTACCTTTCTCTAATATCTTTGATTTAGAAATTTTACGTCGTTGAATAGCATCTGAAATTACAAGACTCAGCCACTAACAAGATGAAATGAAAGGTACCTTCTGATTCTTGCCTTACTTTCACTTTACCTGTCGCCTTTTGCACGCAGTCGAGCATCTTCTTCATAGAACATATTGTATGATTTCCGGCAGCTAAAAAATTAATTTAATTAAAATGCTGACTAAACTATGCTTCATAATCCCGTTCTAAATGCACGCATCGAAGTTGATTACCCAGATTTTGAAAACAGTTATGTTAGTGAGTGTAATGAAAACTACCTGGTGAGAAATAGGGAACGCATTGACATTCCTGAAAGATGAACTTATTCTCACATTCAACAACACAGGATGAACGACTGTACTCATCATAATATTCTAATTTTAGCTCGTCCCCAAAGTAGCATTCTCGGTTTTTGGCTTCAAAAACCATTAGAGCATCAGCGCTGTATGTATCGATTGCTGTGACTCCTACCTGAGTTTCTTTTCCTGGGCCGACTATAACACAAAAAGTAAAGAAAATGTCGGTTCACAAAGCTAATTCAACTATAATATTAAATTGCTATGTTTTAACCAATGAAACCCTTCTCCCCAACTGCAGGAAACTCATCAGCCCCATGCACGAAAACCTGAATGCATAAAAGAGATATTCCTCCGAATCATTCGGCATTCTTTCCAAAGACTGTAACATCGCCCACAAGAAGTACTTGCATAAGTTAAGCAATACCCTTAAGCCCTTAAAGGAGTCCGTCGGTACGTCAGCGCATCTTAGGGTGTCGGTCATTAAGGTCAGGCCCCTGCTTCGTCCAGCTCCCGGAGCTCTGAAAAAGTTGTTCCCTTTTTTGCCTGGAGTAGAAGTTGATGATGAAGAGCCCAAGGTTTCCGGGGGACTCGTTGGCTTAGATTGAAATGATGGGAAAGTGACATTTAAATGACAGGATTTAGGATTTACGCGACATTTATGCAAATACTTGCAAATGCCAGGAAATAAGCTATCATCGTAAGCTCTTGAGCATGTTAATGAGTCCAATGGTAGTTGTGTGTTATTAAATTCAGCTTCATCATTCCAATTCTCTCTCCGATGATTATCATAATACTGCCATACTGCCTTTTGTAGAAACTCAAACTCAAACTCTTGTTGCAAGAGCTCCGTATCATTCGTTCTACAGGTACGAAGAAATTTATTTAATCCAATTAGTATTTTTATCGGAAGGATAGGAAAGTGGATGATTAGGTGGTACGAGCTCAAGCAGCTTAAAGCCCCCAAAAACTATTTTAATAAGGCCGTAAGATCATTATCGATTTGTAACTTACGTGCCAACCACAATCCTACTGTTTAGATCCATTGAGTTAAACGAACAACAATATCCTGAGTCTGTCAGGACTAGCTTAAATAGTTCTTTACACGGAGGTTTACGTCCGGTTAGTTCACATCGTAGTAGATAATCTTCGCATTTCGGAGCTACTAATCGAAGATATTGCATGGCTAATCTTGACTCTACTATGTCACTGGTTTTTGGCTCATTGTCATTATTCCGTGATTCAGGATCAACGAGACCACCAATTATTTTTCTCATTTGGCTAAGTGTCCAACTACATTAAGTGATAGTATTTAGTGATTTTACTGATAAAATTAGATGATTTAAGTCAATAATTTTAGAGCTTCATAAAAATGCATTGCATGCTTGCAGTAGAGTATACAGTAGTAATGAACTCTAAATTAAATTACTCAACTTACTTGAAACGGCATCCTGCAAGATTTAGAAAATAGATTATTAAGTTAAATATATCCTGTTAAAAGTATCAAGTTTTGAACTATTCAGAATTCATTTAGTTTCAGCATTTCATAAAAATATTGCTTTACTACCTAGACCCGCACTAGAAAGAATTTAGCTCATCTATTAAAATTTGCGTAGTTAAGCTGGTATGACCAATTTTGTGTTTAATGTTTGCTTCGATTAATTACATGTTAACACCCACCTTGAATAATTAGTTTTTCACCAATCGCCTTGTTAACCGTGCAAATAGTTACGGCTGGAAAGTTAATTTCAGAGACGGGTAAGTTAGTAGTAGCTATTGAGGTTAGCACTGGATTATCTTGCCACTTTTGCCAGATTTTACTCATCATATATATTGCACTAGAGATGCCAAAAATACACCAACAAATCCAGAATATCCTATATTAGACAAAGCCGAACTTAGTTAATATAATTAATGAGTTGACGGATATTAAGGAATACAGTACAGCAACGCCAGAATTATCGACGCATGGCGTATATTTGAGCTCACCTTTCGCTAGCGTTTCTTTTATTTTCTGTAATGTAACGAAATCCATGTAGGGACGTATGCTGACAGTAATTATGAAATTTCGCTTTCAAATTTAAATCGAACGTTGGGTCAGACGCATTTTCAATCGTAAAGGCCTTTTGATCCTCAGAATAACTTTCCCCATGACCTCTCTCTCGTACTTGAATTTGCTGTAGTTGGTCTGAATCTATAAATTTCAATCGTCCTGATAGCCGTACTGGATTCCATGTTTTTAGGGCATCTACTTTTTTTGAGGGCCAGAAAATTTTGTTTAATTTATTTTTTGCAGATTGGATTTTTTCAGAAATTGACAAAGGTTGGAGCTTCATTTTGGATGAAATGCTATAAGAGAGGTTAAAACAGAAAGCATGCCATTGTCAGAGTGAACTACGCTATTTATAACATTAGCTCGCAGCAGTCCTTGTAACATTTAGATGTTATCTGGAATATTACGTGCCCCGAAACTATTACTTGGAAATTGTCCTTTGATATCAACGGAGACAATTCAAAGGGTAATATATGATCAATTTACTTGTTAGATCCGTCCGATAAATCGGAGCAAAATCCTCAAAATAACATGTAAATTGCTCATATTTTAGCAGGAGAACCTGTGTAGTTGTATTTAGACGTGCTCCTTTTCTTATTTTTTTATACATGTTCTCACTTCAGCATGCACATATTTATGAACAAAGTATCATCAGTTAGTAAATTTCAATAATATGTTTCATGAAAATGAATCCATCGCATCGGTGCTGGGTACTTCAAATTGCATAACTCCATTTAATCTCAAAGTAATGAATCTTAACTTATTAGGATAATAGGAAACATGGAATTGATGAATTATTATAATCTCTAGTTTATATCGAGGGTAAAAAGAAGCTTATTTGCGTTAGTAAATCTTCATGGTAAAATTGTATTACAGGTTAACACCTAAATTTTAATACAGGGTACAATTTATGAACAGGGTGCAGCTGTTACTTTTAATATTGAATTATTTGCAATAGTATTTATAGTTAACATGAGAGAGAGATTCTTAAAGTTATACAAGGACGAGAATTATCGACAGTCCACATCCACATGCACAATACGGAACACGTACAAGTTGTTGGGCGTTATGACTTTGATTGTCGTTACATTTAAGAGATGAGTAAGTTCTTGGATTATAAACTATTACTTCCTTCCTACAATGACAATTTGAAATTTTTAATACATTGTAAAATATTGGTTCCAAAGACTGAGTTAGGTAAAGGACGGGCATGATCGAAGTTAGTACAGTAAAAATTATATGTACAATACATTATTCGTAACGATTTTGCTTCATTTGGTTACTCTACCAAAAAATAAAGCATAACGTGACATTTTGGCTACGGTTGTGGAGAAACTTGACCAGACTAGATGGAGAAAATGGTTGACATTGTTAAACTGTAACAGTAATTTCAATATAGTAGATAATCCCATCAAATATTTTTTAAATTATAATCTGTTATAGGTAATGCTCGTATGCTATTATAACTAAGCCATTTAAAAGTTTAATTTCATTCATGATGTCTTTCTAGAGTTTAAATAACGTTAAAGGCAATCAAGTAATTTCAAAATATTAATCCCCATATTATTGTAACACTTCGCAAGTTTAACCACACTTCCAGGTATGAAACCCTTTGGTTAAACAGGTTCAACAAAAATGCGCAGATAAATTTAAACACCCTCTGAGAGTATTAATATTATTAGTCATTAAGGATTTGGTATAAAAATAATCAGCAATGAAAAGATAGGTATTTGTACATATTTTTGGATGACTTTTAGGGCAAAGTTGACCAAAAACCCTACAAAAAGGTTCCGGACTATTAATTGCTGACATAATGAGCTGCATAACTAAAAACGACAACCTTGGTTAATTTCATAATTTAAGACTTTACGCTTTAAGAAATGTTCAAATATTTTCAAGGAATAAGGTTATTTAAAACGTAACAACTAAGTAACTAAATAATAACTAGTAAAAAACATGATTTCTTTGTCAAAAATAAATATTGAATGACTAGATGAAAATTTTGAACTGAAGAGCGTGAGTTGCATTTGCAAAGCTGAACTGTTTGTTAACAACAGGATGTTGCATAAAATGTAAGGTTAATATTCTTTTTATCCTTATATCTAGTTCACATCTACATTATACACTCATGCAAAACGACGACTGGTCATTGGGATTAAAGGCTAGAACTGTTTTATTAGTGTGCATGCTTTCTTGGTTATTTGCATAGCTATTTATGACTTTTTAAACTTTATCTTTCCTTGGTGAGCTTTGTTGGACAATCTGACACTAGAAGACTATAAGACTCAAAATTTTAAGTCTCTCTCTGAGTACATATTCAGTTACACAGGTAGGTTGATAACTTAAAATTGTAGGTAGCTTGCTGTGCTGTTATTTACGCATTATTTACTTTGGCCGTTGACTGGGTTCGTGTCTTTGAGAAAGTTGGTTCAAAACCCTCTGATTGTCAATGCAGCGAAGACATCTAATGTAAGCTCGCACTTCCGCTTCGTTTCTGGGTGTAGGCGGTGGTATTGCTGTTAAAATAAAAATTTAAAGGTGAACAAATTATTTGAAATGAAATATTTCGCTTCATCAAGTCTAATATTCAGTCGTACTTAATGGGCGGCTCCGACAGAGCCTCATTGTCCTTATGGTTTGAGCCAGCATATGCATCTTCTCGAAGTTAACCAATCCATCTGAATAGGTTTTATTTCCTTCGTGAGTAAATGTCATATCCTTGAGAATCAAAGGCATGAACGGAATGATAGGAGGAGAGATTTTATTTAGGGACATCCTGTACGCTCGGTGGTTTCTAGACGGGTCAATAAAGCTCTCAAATTCTGCAAATACTTTCCGTGATTTTGATGGCAGCCGATCCCAGGTTTGGCTCATCCTTGTGATGGCCACATTTCCAAGACCCATGACGATAGCACAGAATGCATTCAAGTTCTGGTACTCCTTGCAACTTTACACAATCAATCCAAAATTAATTCATGACCAAATTCTGTCTACAAAGAGAAGCATCCATGTCAGAAAAAGGTTCAGCAAATGGGAAAAATTTTAAACCCTAGATATAGTGAACCTTACAAAAGATACCAGACACTGCTGATTAATGTGATCAATAATAATCAGCTACGGTTTCTGTCTTATGAGTTATGCCCATCTATGTACAGATGTAACAAAAGCGTACACAGAATTTTATCAGTATCGACCATTAATATTAATATGAATTTTATTATGACAAGAATGTTCTTCAGCTGAAGCAGAGAGGAGATCTGAAGGAACAGAATGTTTGAAAGATCAATCAAAGGAATTACAAGTGGTTTCCATTGATCTCGTAACCGCAATATAACTATCTTCTACCATATAATCTGCCTTTCACGTTGGACATTTAAATCATATTTCAGAAGACGTTTCAAAGAAGTAAACCATGGTCAAACGAAACCCTTATTCTCTTATTCTCAGCCCGAACTCAGCTTATCCAACCAGTCCTTTTTTTTTGGCAATGTCAAATTAGAGTATAAAACAAAGAAGCTCACTGGCTTGTCTGCATGTAAAAGTTGTACAAATGGAGATCAAAGATGAAATGTTTATTGAGGTAGATTGATTGAACAAAGTGTACATTGTTTGAAGAACATGCATACATACGATAGAAAGTTGGGCATGTAAAAAAATCACAAAATTTGCAAGGTAAACTTACTAGGCAGCCAGTTTGAGGAACTTTCTGAATAGGGCTGTTCGTTTGGAGAGATTACTCGTCAAGCACATTTCAGTTGCAACCCAATATTGAATTTCATTGAACCTCCTGAGAAAGACGTCCAAATTGGATGTTATTTTTCGAAAATGGTGGCGTCCAAACGTCTTATAAATCAACTCGTACTGTGATAAAAAAAACAATATAACACTTTTCACTCATGGGAATGGTAACCAAACCACCTCCTTAAGTCAACTTGGCTTGAGGGCTATAGCTGAATATGTCAAAATTCAAGATTTCTTATACCATTTCTTCTATTTTATAGCTATTGTCATGTCTTTCCGGTTCGGAAAATTGGCATCCCAGTTTGTAGATATTTCTCAAACTCTTCATAGAAAATGAAATCTTTTGCATGCACTTACCTCATGAACACATTTAAATAAGCTCCAGTCTAACACCGTCATATGAAAAGCCAACTCCCTTGTGCTGAACATCTCCAGATCATAGGCCGCCCCTTCGGTTGGTCTTTCTTGTTCGGGTAAACATGTCTAAAGACGAGTGGAATGGGTGAGATTTGTGGAAAATTATTTTGTCGTTTACCTTTGCTTTTATCATTTTTTTACAATATTATTTGGGTACTAAACGTGAGTACTTTCTCTTACTGTAAAGGAAAACTCCCTTAAGATGTAACTCGAAATTCTAACAAAATAAGGCTTTCTTGTTTGAAATAAAACCATCGTGATGGTTAACAACCTCCGTCGTGTTCTGATGCAATTCTTATTAATAATGGCTTTAGTACTTAAAAACAAGCTTTAAGAAAATAAAAATACAAAAAATTTAAAGAAACACAAAGAAAGTAAAACTTAGCCCACAGTAATTAAGCGTAAAAACGCCGAGCAGAATGAGATAATAAGATTCTACATAAATCCAACTTCAATTCTTAGCATTAAGTGGTACTCTGGTGGTATTCTAGGAAGCTAGATAATGATATTGACGGAGAAAGTTGGTGGAGAAAGTTGGTGGAGAAAGTTTAATTACCAGAGCGTCCAAATGATCCTTCAACGAAATAAAAATCCGGCCGTTCATACTCAGTGAGGTTGGAATACTCACATCTGTGTCGCTGAACATCACCTTCTCACCTTTGTAATTCCAACGAAGTAGGCAGACAACAGAAAATGGGAATTTGTCCATTAAGTGGAAATCCCAAGATGAAGAAACATGGAAAAAATAAAACATCCAATTACACTTCTTGTCTCCGGAGATTTTGACTCGGTTCAGTGGTCTTTTTACGACCCTTTCCTCGTTGTTCCACATACATGGTATGGTATTTAAAATAGCGTATGCAAGATTGAAAGCAAGATTATTTGTAGCTTTGTTTAGACGGAGAAAACTCGTGCATGACTTTTTGGCGAAAAATGTACAGTCAGTTAAATAAAAACAGTTTTAGAAAATAGTTTAAAGTGTTTAACTAATTTCAAATCTCTACTGCAAGGCTATAAATAAGACATATTCCAGTCTACACAACTGAAAATTATTTAAAGTGAAATAGAAAGGTATTTTGCAATGATTTAGCTATAACCAGTTCGTTCAATTCTCACGGTAATAATAAATAATGACCGTCATCACCTGAAGACTTAAGCTCCACCAATATGAGATCATCATGTTTCAGCTTCAATTTGTCCGCAGCAACGTGCTTGAGGGCGTCTACTGCGGTATTTAGTGGAAACCTCAGCGTACAATAGGTGTGGTCAGCGCAATATACTCGAAAAATTACTGTAAATGAGATACGTAAAGGAGATATAAGAATTGCTATAAAGCAAATGTCTAAATATTCCTACTGGCTAGTGAGTCTCGTCTTTGCTTTCCTTGTGTAGTATGCGAGAGGATTTATTCAAGCTTGAGAATTAATAATAGTAAATACATATTCAGCGTTATTTATTCTCCTGGCTATGAATAAGACAGCTTAAATACCTCAATTAGAAAGGCATCATGAAACTTCCAAGAACTCGGATCGCGTAACCCCTCAAGGGTATAATAATCGTTTTCTGAGAGCTAAAGCTTATTCCTACGTTTTATAATATTGTAAATAAAGAAGTTTTGACTTAAAACAAACATTCCTGGCAGAAAATTTCCCTTCATTTCTACCTGTAAGGAATTGTAGCCTCCTTAAATATACGGAATTAAACAAACTTTCTAATTCATTTTCTCCATGGACTGAGCTTCTTTGTGATTGCTTTATGGTGGTTACCTATACCGTCAACAAGAGCCCACGGAACGGAGGATGTAAATAATTTGTTTTCCATAAAAACACTCCAACCACTATGTGGATTATGTAATGCTTGAAGCTACTTTGAAGAATAACCGTCATCTCATCTTCCCACATATTCTCGATAAGAAACGCAATCCACCCACCTAAAAGATATTTGGCTTCTCCACAAGTAAACCTTTCGCAGACAGACGTTACATTCTCATGTCACCTAAAGCAATGACTTTTTCTGTGACGTTGACAATGTAGACGACCTACCACCAGCAGGCAGTGATTTTATCTCAACTTATACTTATAAGAAAAACTTTATTTTATTTTTTATGATTTCATCTTTCAGTTCCATCCAAAAATGAAAATTGCCCCTGTCTACCTTATCGACTATATTCTAACACGTAAATGACCCTTTCAGCCCATCCAGCTACACATTTAATACCCTTGACAAAAAACATTTTAACATACAGCAAGCCAATTTTTTTTCGATTTTATTACACAAGTAAGTCGTCCACCTCTAGAAAAAAATCTGTCCCCACTTTGGGATAGAATTTAAGCAACATTTAGCCAAGAATTGATATCTAGCTGGCTCAACTTACTGTCATCACTAGGTCTCATGGTACATCTCCGATGGTCTACAGGCCCTTCAATTCCCTCGTCATTGCCACTATTAGGAGCACCAAAGAGGCTAACAGGTTGCCCAGAGGGGGGCAATTTCCATTTTTGACCTGCAGCAGTGCTTGTTTCATCAACGTACATTCTCCTCATATCCATAACCTGCAGCATCAAATTCACCTCATCCTTCAGCGTCCCGAAAGAAGTACTTTCCTTCTGAACCTCGTCAAACAACTCCTGTTATCGGAATAAAAGCACATTAAAATAAGGAAAAAACAACCCAAGGCTAAAAAGGTGCATACTACAGAAATAAACTGAAGGTTAGTTGTTGTTGAAGGTATCCCGGAGTAAAAATAATAACAATGCCATGCCTTCTTGGTCGAAGTGCGTTAACTTTTGTCATCTCTCCCTCTGGGGATCTGGTAGCAAATGTCTAACTCCCATGCAAACAGCCTCACCCTATCTCCACCCACTCAACAGCAAGAATACAATAACTCTATTATCTACACTTTCCCTTAGGTGGTATAATCATCATCAATAATCTATATAAAAAAATAAAAAAACATGGACAGAGTTGTCATACCGTATTTCCGGAAACTACTCCCCCCCCCGGAATAACTCCCCCTCTAAATAACTCCCCCCTGCAAATGAGACAATTGAAAAGTAACTCCCCCGGGGGAGTAATTTCCGGAAATACGGTACTTTTCATTCTTACTTTTCCTTATTTCTTCATTCCTTTTTATTTTGCTTTCACCCTGTAGCAACCAATGAACCTGTCTGATATGAAGCTAACCTATGAAAGCCTGTTTATACATTTCCAACTTTCCTCTGGGAAAGTACTCGACTTCCCTTGCAGCAACGACGACGGCTCCCTACTCGTCAACCAAATTATATTTTACGACCAGGGTGTTTTCTTGTTAGCCTTTATAATCATTCCTTTTCAATTTAGCTTCCCAATAAATATTTAATTTTAGCCAACTCAGCTAGTTCTTGGATGACTACGTTACGCATGCATCATTCTTTATAATACTGAACTATATCCTTTCAATAAGTTTAGATCCGTTCAGAATGAAGAAGAGTTATAAACCGTAAAAGGGCTCAGGATTAAACCAGTTGAAGCTAAACTGACCAGTGAAAGTAACGGAGAATTCTTTTTTATTGTAACAACTTTTAGGGTGTATAGAAAATGAGTTGTGGTTGCTTGTTGGAAACCGCAGCCAAAGAAGCTTTTTCTCAGCAAGAAACGATTACAGGGATTCGGGAAAAGTTTTGTAATCATGAGTATTAAAAGGATGATGATGATCACGAGGAGGAAGAGTAGAATGATGATGAATGTAATGATGATGGCGATGATTATGGTAAAAAAATGGTAGTTATAGAAGTATATTTTTACCTGGAGAAAGGGGTGCGTGACAGCTTCCTCGAATACGGGTTCTGCAATGGTTGTAACCCATCGGTGGACAAATTGGACTACTCTTCGTTTACAGGCAAGAAGAAACTCTCGGTCTTGGCAGGAAGACTCTACCCTACAAGTGCAATGGAGTTAAGGAAACATAGCTCGTAATTACCTTGCCTTGAGTAAATAATAAGTTATTCATAGCGCGCCCCTCCCATCCTCAAGCCTACGAAGATTTTTCGGATAGAATTGTACAGCAGGATATGCGCCTTTTTATAAATATAATTTAGCGTTTTTGTAATTATAAGAGTTGAAATCCGTATAAAATCTAGAGTTTGGAGTAAAGTAAAAGTAGGACTAGGCAAGTACAAATGTATGGAGGTGATGAAGGCACGGGCCGGATCTGCTTAGTTTTTGTATTTAAATTCAGATAAATTGAGCATTGTTCAACTACATTAAATGAATATGTTGGAGGCTTATTCTATAGATATTTGCCTTAAGCTGAGAAATAAATAACCGACTTTTAAATACTGTAAACAGTATTTTTTCATACACAGTCCCTTCCGTTCCGACTTTCTCTTTTGGAACCTCATAAAGACTCCATATGAATGAAAACAAGGTTAAGTATAACGAATGCTTATTCCCTCCAACAAAAGGATTTGAGTTGGAGCTGGAGAGATTCCTTTTGATATGAAATGTGTAAATGCCTTCTATTCGCTCATTACATCAAAGCTATCCTTTTAAACATTGTGGAATTTTCTCTTAGCGTAAGTAATTTCTGTTGTCACTACAATTCCACATGTGCATTGTGCAGTACAAACGACTGTAAAAACACAAATACAGAATTTCTCCACTTATTCTGAATGGGTTGAGCATTCATGGACAATGTAAGGTAAAAAGGAAATGGACTCTCTAGAATGATAAGTAATTTTCATTTCCTTTATCTCATTTCCCACGGATTTTCCAACTAATTCCCAAATCTCTGATCGAAGCTATTTTCTAAAATAGATTTGGTCAACATTACTCTCAGTAAATGGCGAATAATATAGCTCCGACTGATCAAAACGTTACAGAACTTTTCCAAATCGGACACGCTTCCATGTCTGTCCCATTTCATTTGGATAAAGCATGTCTATGAAAGGCGAAATTCACGGAGCAATGCACGCTAATTCTCATTTCCCTAATTCATTTACAAAACAAACTCATGGATGCTAGAGGAAATCTAAAATTCCTAACTAAATGTACCAGCCACCATAGCATGTATTCCTATAAATATATGGCTATATGAGCTAACTGGAACTAAAAGAACGAAGTTAGTACCATTACACCTTACAATCCCACCCGTGCACATTGTTTAATAAAAATAATCCTAGTTAGGCTACATACACAGACAGACAACAGACCAAAGATTCACATCTCCGGAACCAAAACGTAGCATAAAAAGCTCTAAAGAAACATCAATATGGTACGCAATGATAATATGCTCAGTCCCTTCCTACAAAAGTAAATATTTCTAAACCACCCACCCCTAAGCAAATCAAAAAAATAAAAATAAAATACTTTTTTGCATGAAAAGGATATTGTCTTGTGAGTTCGGTGAGCAATTGATGGACAGGCATGAAGATGATGTGAGTTAAGAGGAAGTCATCTAGAAAGAGGTCCGTATCACTGGGCGCAGAGGCTCGTCTCCCTGTTGAGTCCACGGTCGACTTATCTCTACCGTCCAGCCGTGTCTCTAGGAGGTGCTCCAACATTTTCGCTGGACTCCCAGCCATCACAGAATATCTGCAAAAAAGCATTGCCAATTTTTTTATACTGCTTCAATTCCAACAAACGATGAAACCCTTAGCTTTTACGGATGTATGAAAGCTTTGTCTGATAGGGACCGATGCTTAACATCCGCCGACAATTTTCTTTTGATGTCATCTACTCTCTAAAGTAAAAGTAGATAAATTAACCTCATTAAAGGGCAGGAAATGGAGTTACGTCCTCCTACCATATAAGGCTCAACCGCTCAACTGATATCTATACACATGCCTGCCTCATTCACTTTTATATACATTAAAAAGTTGTAAAATAGTATACTGTCAGCGAGATGTCTATGGCATTTGTTGAGTTCGCAAAATGGTTCCCCCAACCAGACATACTACATTATGCATTGGGAAGAGCAGCCAACAAGTTTAAACTGGGGGTATCAAAACTCATCAGTTTAACTCTCCAGTTCTATAAGATTGTACTTGTCTTGAGGTAAGGGTAGCTTTTCTGTAGTATAAAAAGAATAAAGCTGAACTAACTAAAACTGACTGAGGATAAACCTAAAACTCCTACAAGACTACTGCTGACGATGAAGCATCTAACTTTTCTAAACATCACTCCACTTTCTCCAACCTACTATTAATAAATTATTTTAAGTGCTTCAGAGCTTTTTAACTTTTTTCTCTTGGGACGCTCTTCTTTGTTGGATTGGATGCCCCATTAAATTGTCTTTACCCTATAAACTACGATTTACTTGCTACAGCTTTCTCTCTAGCACCGTCCATTCACTTTATTTTAAACTAAGCTCTAAAGTGTTTACACTACGATTTACTCCATTTCATCTAGATACTACATACAGTGAGCTTTTGGACGGATGGAGAAGTTATTCAATCCTCTCAAGGATATGAGACAGGTAGAGGCTATTTCTCCTTTGGCCAAGATAGACAGGCGAGGTCAGCTTAGTGTTTGAAAGGTACTTACTTGAAGTGAGAGTATGGATTGGCATTATTTGCTGAAATTTTCTCCAAAACGAGAACATCTTGTCCGTGTTCTTTGAGCCTGACCGTGTTCGCTTCCACGTCTCGTAGGATTCGATTGAAATCGTCTTTATCCACGCGGAGGAAATGACAGCTATCTTCGCGTAAGACGATTGTTGCTGCCCTGTAGGTATGAAAAAGCAATTCGTCGTTAGCATATGGATGTTGATAAATATGCTTAATTAATGCTTTTGCATAGACAACCTTTTCTGTTGGTATTGCTACAGGAAAAACTTCGAGCGATAAATTTTTTTTTACCACAATTTTAAAGATCTGTCATAGAATGGTCAGAAAGCACAACTTAAAAGTGGAGAAAGCTAGAACCTTGCCACGAGAAACTGAACGCTAGTAATTTAGTTAAGCAGAATTATATTATAGGCGTTTAACTAAAAGGATGGGTTGTTTTCAGTATCCAAGAAATGTTTTCAGTTCTAAAGTATCCGTTAATTCAAATGTTTATGACATATTAGTTTGTCCTTCAAACTTATCCAGTGTAACTCCGATGTGCTCACTGCATTACAAGGACCTTGGAAGTGGGTGGAATACTAGCATATGTATGGATACCTGAAGATAAAAGTGCTACTGAAAGAGTTTCAGAGGTAGATTTATTTCTTTGATGAAACAAGCCAATGCGACAGCATGTGGCATTAAACAGGATTTTACGGTCTTGAACTTTATGGAACTCCAATTTAAATGTTTTCCTGAGTTTACAGTGCATTCAGGTAAACAACTACCTATACCCTCTGCTAAATTAAACATCTCCAACCTACTACTACTACCCATTCGGCATTCTGCTGAACATCACAACAATCAAATTTATGTATGCAATAAAATGAAACCTAAAACGATATTCGACTTCATCAGAAATATACGCTGTACCCGTCTACAAACAACAGACGGAGTGCAGAATTGTACGAAAGAGTTTCATCACCCAATTTAAACTGGGAATAAAGTTTACTACAAAAAGTTGAAAGATACGAAACCAAAATTAAGTATAACTGTCGAGTTAGACTTTCTGACTACAAATTCTAATTTCTCAGCCGTCAGTTTTATGCAGCTCCGTCTGCTGCTTTCCATTTTAGTTTGCAGTCTGTAAAAAGGCGATAAGTAAAAAATTCTTTGCCACAAAATGTCTCTCCGTTTTTTCATTTCTACTGTTAAGGGTCTTCTACGCCAACCAAGCAGAGTTAACTGTAGCTCGGTTTGTTCCTTGAGCTATTTCCAAACATCCAGAAAACAGAATACAAAATACTTATCTTGACATACCGTATATGCTCGAGTACAGGCCGGGGCCACTATTCAATTTTGGACTTTTTTGGGGGTCAAATTAACATACAATTAAAGGGGGCTTATGGGGGGATTAATAGTAATTAGGGGGGGCCACTATTCGAGAGGGGCCACTATTCGGGGGAGGCCTCTATTCGAGCATATACGGTAAACCCTCAAGTACCCATCAGCGTTAACACTGATGTACAGATATAATTGAGCTTAAAGCATCTCCGTCAGGATTACTCTATCTTATCAGAATTTTACAAAGCGAAGTTAAATTTTTTTAAAATTTTCTTCAGTGTTAATTCGTTTTACAGAGCTCTTTGAATCTTTATTATATGTACATCCTTCAGATAAACTTCCTTTTACATGGAAGAACGTGGAATAATATTGCAGAATTGTTTGATGAAACCTAAAATAATCATTTCGTTACTCAGCTACTCAAGTGCGAACAAGTTAAAACCTTGCCTGGATGCACAAAACTTTCTGAAAACATTCCAAAATACACATACTACTTTACAGCGCACCAGTATATACCTACCCAATATCTCTTTTCACTTGGACAAACCAGTACAAAACCGACAGTCAGTAGTCAACAGTGCACGATGCAATTTAACAAGGTTCGTCCTTCATAACCCGAAATTCTTTTCCAGTGAACAGGAAAGCAGAACAACTCACATCAGTCAAGCAGTGTCACGGAGCTTATAAAGAGAAATTCTATCCACACACGTCCACCATTTCTCTTTCCGTTGAAATGGTACAAAAAGTGACTATTCAGTGGGTGGTCTTTCTCCAATCTTTACTTCCTGAGCAACCAGCATCATCAATATTCTCTCTCTCCATTCTTATGCTGAATTCTATCTCTATAACATATTTCTATGTCCAACTAACCAACCACCCCGATATCTTCATGTCCTTTCTTCAGTTTCATCCTCATGACCAGCAAGTTAGCAAGTGACTTCTGTTTGTGAAAAGGAAATCACATCCCATTTCCTGTCCAATTCCTTCCATTTCTCAAACAGAAATCCACTTATCTCTCCCGAATGTTCATGCTTCTTTGTATTTTCCAATACAACTTATGCACAATAGAACAGAAATAGTTTCTAATACAATACAGCCGGACTACCGGTGAAATATCCGTAGCAATTGTTGAAAAATATGTGTCCGTGCTTAATATTAATTCCATTGCCTAGACTTTTCCTTTTCTTCAGAACCGAAACAGAAAGCTCCGTTTACTATGTGCTACTAAAGAAACGAGAAACTTGTCCTATGCTGCAGGCAAGTAGAAATGATAAAATAGAGTAGCTCACAATAAAACCCAGAAGTCTTAGGAAATAGAGATAATCATGTATGAGGACGGAAAGAAAGGCTTACCTTGGAGCATCATTAACAAGAGCGAGTTTTCCGAAATCATCGCCTTCGAATAAGGAAGTCACGGTCCCTTTACCACGTATTACTACGTTGACTGATCCTTTAAGAATTATGTACCAGCTCTTTCCTTCATCCCCTTGATGAAACACTATTATTAAAAACAACAGAGAGTAATTAGTCGTCGGATGAAAGGAATATTATTCAATACATTCTATTATTTTATTGCGATGTTCTAAAAGTAAGGATAAAAGTACGTTCTGTATAACTGGACCTAATAAAATCGCATTGTAGCTGGGATTTCAGGTATTAATAGCTTTATTTTAGGGTTTCAATGTTGAAAGTTACTTTCATTATTATTGTCTCATATCCCATTCGAATATCTTAGCCGTTGATAAACTAGATAATAATTCTTTCATAGCCTTTAAACGCCGGATCAATACATGTCGTATTGTACGCTATTGCAAACTTAAAGCACTACAAATATTAAGCTTTACTTTTACTTTCAAAGAAACTCAATTTCTTAATGCAAGTCGAAAGATTAAAGGTTTTACGGATCGGTATTGATTTGAGGCTATTGTGAACAAGGATTTTAGAGATACTCTACTTGATTACATACCCTTCCCTGTTGAGCTTGAGTTTATGTTCTATGAACCATTGAATTGAACTGCGGATATCTTTTTTTTAGAAATAAATCCAACTAGACAGTCGGTTTTTTGCCCCGCAGAACCCTTTTTAGTTTAAACGCTACAGCAGGGTTTGCCATTGCATTGCAAAAGGAATATCTTATGTCGTCCTGCCTGTCATTTAATCTAATATATAGTTACATTGAATTGAATTTATTGATTATTTATTTAATCTTAAGGCTTAAGGCTAATCATGAAAGTAAATCAGAAACAAATAAGTCGTTGACATTAGAAAACTTACAAACAGTTCCATTGGTTGGATGAGCCTCAAAAACAATAACCCCAGCCAACTCCCGTTTAACAGAGTTGGAAAGATGAGCCAGAGCTTTGATATGGAGAAGCTCCTCATAAATCATTTCCAAGTCATCCGTTGTCCGTTCGTAGGAGGGTTTTCGAAGAATAAGGCGCATAATTGCATCGGGAGCCCTTTGAGCCAGAAATGCCAACACTTCAGACAGTTTCGTGTCCGCTTCCCGTTCATCGTCAGGACTAGGAAGGCCTCTTGACCAAGACCTGCTTTGAAGTTCACTTTCAGCATCGATAGTGAAACGGTAGAAGATGTACTTGTCTCGGAACGGATGTTCTAACGTTACTGTGCAGACGGAGAAAAAAGTAAAAGAATTTTCATTAGTTTTATGCCCCATGTAGTTCACAACATTGTATTAGCTCATTATTACAAATCAATCCATCCACCCAAATGCCCCCAGCCCAGTGAAATTGTACAACTTTTTAGTCAGGCAACTCAACAGGAATGTATTTGCTAAACTAAATCGGAGCAAATTAGATCTCCTCAAGTATACTTAATTAGATACTTCCATCATAAGTTTGAGCAAAGTCATAAGTAGTTGTGCTGTTGTTTTATTTCACCTTGTCATAATGTTTGCCTAGGCAAGAACAGCGAATCGATGTTGAAGGAAAACTGGCAAAGTGAGTTGGTAGCAAATGATTGGAATCTCATGGGTCTGTAAATGTTGTAAACTAGATCGAATATCGTGACTGAGAGATAAATTATTCCGCTTGATTTACTTTCAGATTCAGACTCTGTAATGTCCGTCAAGTTAATTGCTGTATGAAGCAATTTAAACAGTTATAGTAAAGCTGTATCATTTCTTAGTACATATACTGGCAAAGTATATTAGTGTGGTATCTGTGTACTTTACTTTAAAGTAGTTCTCGCTAATGTACTCTCTATATAATTCTTGCACATGCAATAAGAAATGAGGAGAATGCGAAATTAGTGAATATTATATTATGGGACGGGAAGGTACTTTATACTAGTAATTTGGGGAGGAGACCAAGCTTTATAAATTGTTATTACTTTTTTTACTTTAATTAAAAAATAGTTAATGTGGGTGCTTATGGACTCATAATTTAGGGGATGGAGCATATGAATTAGAATTAATGGACGGTCTAAAGATTAAAGAGAAGATGATCTCTGTGAGGATTTTATTAAAATGAAAACTCTTTTTAAATGTTTGTTTTACCCTAGTAAATGCACACCTCCTAATCCTGGCGTTTGAACACATATTTTTAGCATTGACTAAAAATAAACTTCGCCTGAAATCTTCACTAAATCGAAAGGATTTCATCGTTTAAGTAGTGATGAAACTGAAGAAAATAAAAAGCCACAAGTCCAGTTAGAAGGTTAAATACTTAATAGGACCTCAAAATAAAGCCCATCACTACAACCTATACAAAATCATGAATAATCATGTTAATACACCTAAAACTTGTAAAGTTACAATTGCATTCTTCATGACTCCACGGAAAGCATACAAATACAGCAGCCACTGCAATAACAGTATAAAATTTAATGACACATTGTTCACCGAATTATTAGCCTTAGTTGCACATTCTTTACCAGCTAGTAAAGTGGCTAGTATGCGGATGAAATACTTGCGGTTGGCTTCAACAATTTGAAACCGGTCAAGAGAAAAATGCCTATTTATTAAACTGCATGCATAGTTTCTAACGATTAAGCCCCTCATCAAATCATCAGACGAAATAGACACAGTTATTCAAATATCTGTCGGTTAAATAGTTCTAGATAGAAGATAGCTGGTGCTTATATTCTGAAAAAGTTGTGGATTTGACAATCAAGTAGGTATGAAAAATAAGGAAGTCAGCCAAAAAACATGATTTTACTACCCGTGGGAAACGTTTTAACTTTATCAGGTGCAATAGCAAAAAAAATTATGTTCCCGTATCCTAATCCTAATCCTAATCCTCATCATTCGAGTCAGTGTATTATAATCCCCACTTGTTTGTGTATCATCTTTCTAGATAAAAACCCAACTAGTTCCAGCCAGGCAAACATACAGTGTGATGTCGTTTACGTTAATAATGGTATCATCGTCTCATTGAGCTGGGCCAACAAATATGCTCAATGTTTATCATAATATAATCGAACCCCTTCCCGAATCATGCTTTTTCCTCTACCTGGTCTAGTTTTACTTTCTTACAGATCAACTTTTCAACTTTTTTTCATGCTAATATAACTGCATTCGTGTAATTGTTGTGTGAGATTCTAACACAACTACCTACTACCAAAGCTTACCTATGTTACAGTCGTACAGTTTAATCTGCATGCATACTACTGTAATCTTCAAAGGGTAAAAATGTCTGCCTTTTACTGTACAAGGAAACGTAACAGCAGCAGGTGAACGTCACACTGATTACTGTAGTTCATAACAAGATCGTAATTACACCAGACGCTGGTGGCATTAATGATCGATGAAATTGTAGGATTGTACAATTTTTGATGAATGAAAAGGGATGTCAAAAATAGTGAAGCATCGACTGTCCAAGGTAAACTTGTTTGTGAGTTGAATACTGACTGTGTCTCTTAGTCGATTGAGTTCTTTAAAGCATCCAAAGTCTATCTATGAGCTGATCCACTTCCGTAAATTGAGATTTGACAGTAAATTTTTTCATCCGCATATTCACATTGAATTCAAATGTATGTTAAACTTTATTACCTTGCATTATTGAAACATTTTTTAGATTATAATTGCCTTAAAATAACAGTCAACTTTATCTTGTTGTGCCGTAGCATCGCAATCCAATTCCAATAACCATTTTAATCACTTTACCAAACCTGTCTTCGGCTTTTAGCCTTACTTTCGCAATGAGCGTGTTAACCTTTTGTGAGCTTCTTAATTTCCCATCTATCTTCCTAATGCTGACCTAACCGGATTTGCCTAAATCTTGTCGCTGTCCATACAGCCTCTGCTGAAACCGCTATGCAAAGCAAAAAGCACATCTGAGAAATACGAAGTAGTATTGAGTAAAGTGGTTACGGTTACGTTGTGGGTTGTAAAAGTGAAATCGATTACACCCTCTAGAGATTAAGCTACAGGAGCGTTTTCTATTTTAAATGGCCTTGATGATACCTAGATTAATTTATTGTAGATTTCTTCGTCAAAGTGTGTCAGTGAAGATTGCCGATTGATATGCAAAACTATACTAGATTTGTATGAATAGTTTACTGTTGTTTACACCTTGTCACTTGATGTTTGGTCGTTTGCTTGGTTCGTGGAATGGAGGGTCAAAGTAATTAAATGTGGTAGTTGTTTCATTTTTCATTCATTAGTTGATTGCTAGTCGGAGAGGTTGATAACTCAGTTCTTTCTTACCTAATATTTAATTTTATTAAACAACTGATTTTGACCTTAGTTAGGGAATTAAAACCCGGATACAACTATGCATTTTTTTCCTCCAAGCGTCACCGTTTATTGTTGGTATCCAAGGCTCAAGGTTACGATCGGATAGGGGTCTGATCTCTGACAGTTATCGCTTCTGTATTTTCCTTGATTTTATTAGGGCTGCTCTCGATAAAATATTTTTTTGCGTATTAAAAAGAAACTATTTAATAAGGTAAGAGCTATTTTTCATTAGACTACCTAACTGGAAGCAATTTAATAAGCTCAGCGATGGCTGAGTAATAAATGACTTCAATCAAAATCAAAATATGTGTATATGTGCAGCTAAATCCTTCTGAACTGGGGACTACGCCCATGCAATGTGAAATTTCACGCAAAAAAATATATTTAATATACACAACTACAACCAGGAGCATTGTGAAATAATATTAATTAAATACATGTACAAGAGCTGTTTAGTAAGATGCCAGAACGGAGAGCTTAGTAATAGTGTGGACGATATGGTACGGTGTCATAAATAGACAAGAATTTTAATAACCCTAGCTAACAATAACAACCAGAAAAAAATCTGCATAAAAAACTTGAAATCGTAACTAAGCACACTTCTGACGTCTGTAGTTAACTGACTTTACTACTTTAACTGTCCTGACTGTTCTCTATAAATATATCTAATGCACACACATCTCATCAGTATCCCTCCCTATGATAATCACTTTGACGATAGAAGGTTACTCTTACTTAAACAGCTACGCATAAAATTGCTTGACTGATGGAGGGCAAGATAATGTTAGGGTTATGACTTTTTTTATTTTCTAGTAACTTTACTACCACTACTACTTAAAATTATAACACGGATGCATAATCTTATCTAACATGGAACCAAGAAGTGTTTGTTCGTGGAACTATCAAGTTGGAAAATCCCAACTCGTTCTGAATAAAATTACTTTAAATGCTGCATTATACCGTTTTCACACTACCACGGAATGAATGAGCTAAGAAGGATTGCATCAAAATAAATTTTAAAATGCTTGCTCAAAGAAGGTGCTGAGGTGCAGTTTTTGATTTTGAAATATTGATTCTCACTGGGTGCTAATTAACTTTAGCTGGCTGATTAAAATGACAATAAACCTTGAGCCTGCCTTTGGATTAGATAGTAAAAAATATGTAAATGTTTATGTTTACGCTGCGCTGGCATGCAATGCAATCCACCACCGAACATGCATTAACTTCATTCATCGTCACCTAGCGAAGAAGCAAAAAGAAATTAAATGCATTTTGGCTGCTCATAAAATGTATTCAGAGGCAGGTCTTGCATAAGAGTCAACAAGGGATAGACTGCTGACTACAGACAATTACATACTTAAGGAATGACACGCAAGCTAACAAGTGAGTGAAACCAGCAGGGATGGGCTTTAAGTTCACAATCAAACTTAAAATCCATCCACACCCTTGAGATGCATAAAAATTGATTAAAACTCCAGAATCGGCTGAATAATGCGAAGAAAATCACGCTGACTTGATTGGAAGAGTCTTGGAGCGGAGATGCTTAGCAGATGCTTTAACATTTGCTGGGCTTTGGAAGGGTATATGCATGCAGTGCTTTAAAACGCTTAAGATGCGATTTGAAGCATGCAAATGGGCATTTTGTTCTCTCAAGTGGATAATAGTTTGTAAAATGGTTGCTTTCAGCCTTGTTTAAAGCCGGAAAACTGTGCTTGAATTACCATGCTGAATGACCCCTTCTTCAAGAAGAGCTTGCCACATCCCAGTGGCTTGATGCCTGGACTTGACGATACCAGATGCACTTCCGATGGCCAACAACCAATCCACCATTTCTGCTCCAACCAGGCACCTGCGGAACGTTCTTGACTGTTGTCTTCGGTCACGAACAAGACCGGGACTTCGGGTTAGGATCAGCGTCCTCAATACCCGTCCTGCTTTAGCTACTTCCATAGAAGCCCCCTAAAATCAAAGCCATATAGATATCTTATAGGATTATACTTCATGTGCTCAGTTAGTAATAGTGAAATATGTATGTAGATATCTTCGTGAGCAAAAGGCTAGTATTTGAATAACAATGTAACTTGATTTGAAGTATATTTTATCGATAGAAAATGTGCATTAATTTTCGCACCCACTGAATAAGTAACCTGAAAGAAATGGCATGAGGAATTGGCTTAATATGACTAGGATGCTAGAAGGTTCATCCTGCCATGGCATGGACATTCCACCAGAAATAGCTACTGTTATAAAAGGGTGTGATGATTTTTCAGACATTTTAGTAGCTAGCATGCTTTGATTAGGGAATGCATGGTACGATCGATTCGAGTTTGACACGTAAGGCAAGGAAATGAATCGGATTTCAGATCGAAAGCAAATGCTGAGCTGACCACTGCCATCGGCATTTAAAGTATTAGGTGCAATGTGCACGATGTGCACAATGGATTAATATGAGTAATGACACCAAACTTATCATCTCCTCTGCTTAACAACTCACCATAAATTACATGGAAAACATATATAACGTATATAACACTGTAACGGAGTTAGTTATTAGTCATCTTGAATCTCTCAAGCGTAGAGATCTCACAGAGGCAGTGACTACTGGGGAATTTAGGTATTTTTTGCAAAATTTATAGAAAAAGCTGACTGAGACAAGGGAAAAATGTACTGGCATAGCTGCCTCAAGGTGAAAAGTAGACAAATGTAACATTCTGATTAAACAAACTTACATAGAGTTGAAGGGCTAAATCGTTCAATGGAACCGACAAAGCAACCACAAATTATTTCATTCGTCTTATGAACTCTTTTAATTTGCTATTGATTTGTTTCTTACATTAAAAACACGTGAAGTTCAATTGTAAAACATCAAGCATATTATAGTTAAGTTCATTTTGAAAGACGAGTCGGCAAGGGGTTGGAAAATGTTAACGATTTAGGCTATTATTTACAATACAACACAAAGATGTCTGCTTTCATTTGAACTTAAATTGCTATCAAGATAAAAAAACCGTGAGACTTACGGTGGTAATAGGCAGGCATGGATTGGGTTCATCTGGCTTCTGTGGTTTACCAGGTTCCTGAATATTCTTCATATTTGTCTGATTTCGACTTCGCTGGGACTCGAAACCTAGAATTAATTAATGAAAACATTCGTAAGAAAAAGCAGTCGTATTGTCATCTGTAAATCTTGAGATATGCAGGAATGGGATAATTAAGAACGACCAGGTAGGAATGATAACATTATTCTATAGCAGCTGGAAGCTTTTCTTTCCATTAACTACCGTAATTTCCATTCTATGCACGATCAGCAATGCCAACTTAGCCAACTAATGAGAGGGATGACTAAGCAAATTATTTGTACGGAAATGGGAACCTATAAGATCCAAAGTTTTGCAACAGAACGAAGATGTAATTCGACACTGCAATGTTTAATGTGTACGCAAGGAAGCATAGTGTTTACGTATACGCAATAGTAAGCATGAATAATAATGAATAACTCTATATTCATACCTTTAAGATCTACCTTTGTAAAGATAAACTTCTTCAAACAGCAATTAAAGCCTCTTTCAGGAGTTTATTCCACAATTTACCATTGCTTCGCTTCGTTAAAATATGTTTACATTCAATTTGTGATTCTTAAGAATATTTAATAAAGCTCCGTAATTTCTTGATAGCGTATAACAGACAAGAGGATATTATAGTTGGCCCTTTTCAAGCTAATCGCAATTTTAATTAAGCAGGGCTTAAGAATTTGAAGAAGTGTGGTTGGATTGGTAAATCGATAAAATCCATTACGAAAGCATGCAAGATGTGATTTCTAGCGTGGGAGAAACCCATGAATTCCCAGACTGGCTATTGACGCTTGATTGAATCCCTCTTAACCTTATTACCAGCTTTATGGAGCCTCCAACTGTAAGAACTGAATTATGGAGCTTTTTAAGCCAAGAAATATGAACCTTTCAGGATTCATTATAAGCAATAAGTGGTCAATCGACCAAAGAAATTGGGAAATTCTAGGAATTTCGTTTAAAGTTGTTAACCACTCTATGTTATAAAGGAAGTATATGATGTGGCAAAGCATCCTCATTTACTTTGTAGTGCAGTAAGCAATATCATATGACGAGGTAATCTTTCCTTCCGGATTATGAACTGTTTACACCATCAAATGTTAACCAAATGAGGGTTTCCCATCCCTTACAAAGTCACGGCAGGTTGGGGTATAACGAAGAGTTATATAGTTTGTGGTTTTAAAATCATGATATTTCTAGGGTAAACTAATAAGGAAGGAAGTGGCCGCTGTGACATCAAAACTTCCTATTATTTATAAACTTAACTTGGCTTCCAATTACTTATTAATCCAATCCTGGAATACCAACATATAGTACAGTCAACAGTTAGCTCACCCTCAAAATGGTTGCATTGCGGTAAGAAGAGACGTAATTTTATATGCTAAAGAATAGCCAAACATAAAATCATTTCAGTATTCATTTCAATTTGGCTACAATAGAACTATCTATCCGAAAACATAAAACTTTCCCTTCCAAATAAAATACTAAAAATTCTTTTATATTGTACTAGCCCTATAGAATACTGAGACGTTGACAAATCCTTCGTCATAAATAATATAAATTTATAAATTATAATTAAAGAACAAACTTTCGACTTCTGACCGTCTGCGGAGAAAAATGATTTGTAGTAACGACGCATATAGTCTATAAATTATTAATTTATAAAGATAAAAATACCCTGACCATATCTTGCCTTTGCCGCAGCATATTTATGTTCTACTTTTGTTATAAATTGTGCAAAAGAATCCATATTTCGTATGTAAACTGATTTTATAAAAACAATTGTTCTTTCTTCTTTCTGCGAAGCAGTGCCAAAGAGAAGTTAACTTAACTTATTTATGAAAGTTGATTAGATTATTAACGAATCAAATGTAACCAAGCACTGTCTTGACTGGATGAATAAATAAAAAACCCAGACAGGCAAAAAAGGCAGGCTTTTACACACGAGACACGAGTTAGATAAGGTCAACTTTAAAAGTATTGAAAAACCAGTTTAACTTAACACTGTTAAGTTAACAGTATAACAGCAGCAATTGATCAATACTGAGAAATCATTTCCTAATGAGAGTAAACGTCTTTCAGCTAGAATTCAGACCAACACCCGAGAAAGTAGACTTATACAACTTATTAGAATGGTATCTCTCTGTAGTCTTCAAAAGTAAAAACCGAAGCTTATTCAATATTTCTCTCATTTAATAGCAGCCTTATTTCATTAGCTATAGGATAGATGAAACTGATCAACAAGGAATATTTGGTTGTTGAAAAGAGAATGGCTGCAAATTAGAATGTTTCAGTGAAATTGATTACAGTTGTAACTATCTGGGATTAGCATAAAGTAAAACAAGACCCAACAATAAACAGAGAATCTAAAAGAATTTCATCAGTCAAGCTAGGGCAAACAATACAGAAAAATACAATAAAACAAAAAAGACCTAATTTCCATCCACTTCCCCTTCTAAACGGTTAAGCTACAAAATCTTGCTGAGCATCTCTCCGCAAACACGTACAATCATTGGACTGGAAATGCCATTGCATTATTTTACTATACTTTTAAGTAATGTTCTGCGCTAGCTTTCGCAGATAAAGTTTCATTAAAAGATAGAGCGACATGTGCGATTTTGCTGATTCACTCACCCACTCTTTCCCAAGGTAGAAGTCAAGTCAGTGACTTAATTTTCTAAACTTTTCAGAAAGAATTCACAATTCAGTACTCGGTAATAAAACCACTAGCAAATGGATTGCGATTGAACTTTCAGTTTCTCTTAATTTAGACGACAAGCCGCTTAACGCCAACAACTTTAAGGATAAAATTATTCTCACATTGAAGTCTCCTATCTTAAAGGGGTCAGGCCAAAGCCTCTAAGTAAATACGGGTTTGGCTTCTCTCGCCACTTTATCTCCCTTAGTGAAACCCTAGTCAATAGGCCTGAGTGCTTCCATTACTTCAAACTAGAATGCAATAAAGGGCTATTTCACAAAGGGTATGGACACTTGATCTCCTCCGTCTGACGAAGTGTGTAAATCCACCTACGTACGTGGCTGTTGCAAAATCATGTTGTGAATCGTTCTTTATTAGCTCTTTACGAGCTCTGCTACTACTACTAACTCCGTGCTAAGTCTACGTTTCTTACGCTATTGAATACAGAGGAAATGTCACCCTGACTTCCTATCAAGCTAGCTAAAACTAACAAGAATGAAAGAAAATCCTTATTCTAGAACAAGAGCTGAGAGGAAAAGTAAATTGTTCCTCTTCTTCAATTGGACTCTTGTATCTCAACAGCTCAAGTACCTTATTCTGTCACACATTGTTCGTAGTATTGGGAGATGAGCGTAATGTTCCGGCAAATATCACTTCTACCAAGTAACTAGTAGCCAGTAAAGCTGTAGAATGATACTTGTACTATCTCTACGGACCATGAAACAGGATACAAAAAGTATAACATAAAATACAGAAAGATCCAAAAGCCTTAAGTCTTATTCACAAATTGTCTATTCACTTTTGTTTCATTATTGGTCTTTCCTTTCCCCGTATGTCGTATCTAATTCTATCGAAGCTTCTCTCGCCAATTGACATCTCTAAACAACACAACACTATACTATACTTGTGCCTTTCACTGGTCATCATTATACTTTGCCTGGAATTGTATTAGGACAGCCTCTTGTTGGCTCTAATGGAGTCAACTGGGTTAAATTGATGCAATAAATATATTGTCATTTCCACTGACTGCTTCTAGCAAATGTAGATATGACGCTGGATATACGAGGCTAAATAAAAAATTGCATACTACATGCACACACACATGTCATCATCATATGCAATTTATCCTCTCAAGAGTTCAAATGGTATGATCTCATTGTATTCTCTCTTTTCATTATTTTTAATATGCTGGAGTAAGCGAACGGGTGTAATGTTAGGCGATAAAGAATTTTCATGAGCTCGTAATTATTACTACTTACTTTTAGTAGATTGCGCAAAGTAATATCTCTTATCTTTAGTCAAACTAGTACTTTTGTAGCTTATGCTGCTGTGATTATAGAGTTTAAGAGCAAAGATACTTCTCAATGACCAATTGAGATTGATCTGTGTATGACAGTAAAGAGAAAAACTAATAACGGGAATATTATTTGCGAAACATATTGTCAACTTTCAAAAACATATATAGAATGTTCATAGGTAATTATGAAAATAAAGGTTGATCTGTCTATGCCAATTCTGGAGTATTCCCTCTTACATTCCACAGAGTAAAAACTTCATGGAATCATGGATTGTTGGAAATAAACACACTAGAGCACCTGACTGTGCTGAAAATGATAGAGCTCAGGTAATAAATATCCTGTGAAAATTACGCAAGTTACATCTATAGGTCATAACATAAGTTGTGCCTCGCTCTACTAACGAAGACGGATGATACTGCAGTTGCGGACTTTCTACAGAAGCTGACTACAGCAAAAGCAGTCCCATATACCCAGACACAATTTTGGTTTATGGCATAAATTAATTTGAACAAAAGAACAAGAGAGTCGAAGTAATAGAGGAGGCCATGAAAGATAATAGGTCAGAAGTAGAATTCCTCTCCAGTTATAAACCTACGGATTCTTCTAATAATACTATCAAGGAACCCACAAGCTAAAGATACAATAGGTTTAATTTAAACAAAAGAGGAAATCATATCAACCACAGCTCAAATGTCCCATAAAATTTACTTACTGCGTCGGAAATCCCTTTTCAAAGCCATTTTGCGAACCCCTTGCTCACTACACGGCTGAAGGAGCTTAAACACTGTAGTAATCGCTGCTATCGCGCAAAGTAATCAAATCAACCAATTTAAAACCATAGATTTAACTATTACCAATGAAAAATTACAAGAATTATATTACTAAACGGTAGTATCCCGTTAAAACCTGCTTGATAGGATAAAGTTTCAACCCTTTCTGATCAGCCTGAACCGATCTAGAAAATAAAAGATCTAGCCACAAACGCACTTACTTTTATTGGAAACTGGACTCCACTAACTAAAGTTAGAAAGAGACACGCAAGCAAAGCAACTCCTAATAATATTCGTACAATAGAAAAAGTTTTGCTATGATCAGGATCACTAAACGATTTTGCTGTCTGGAAATATTAGCTTTGCTTCTGCTTGCTCATGATAGTTTAAAATGCGATAAAATACTCCATTCCTCCACTGACGATGCATATGTTCCCTGCCATGTCCAATAAAAAAGACATCAATCAATCGTTTAGAAAAAGTACTAGGTAAAATACAACTGGAGTAGTATTTACAGCAGTCAGTAGTAACCACTAAAAGTAAAGAGGTGAATGCTTTAGCTTCATCATTCATTTCAGAAGGGCTGGCTAAAGTAAACGCTTCTAAAATGAAATGATGAATGCATAACTCAGAGTCATTCTGTACATTACTTCAATACAAATGATGCACACCAAATACTAGACTCCATATTCCTTCCCTGACGGTATCTGGTTCGTAGCTAAGCTTCTAAACTAAACTTTAAAATCGACAATCGGATTGGTTAAAATTTACATGAAGCTTGGTCGGCTCACTGTATACAACAAGCGAACCCATATTAAGAGCTGGACATGATTGTTACAATACAGGAACTGGTGTAACCATCTGGATCTAAACAAATAACGTGGAAACTGATAAAAAAAACTGAATGAACTCAGACGTTTGAAAGACAATGTCAAGAGCCCGCATAGAACAGAATAATGTGTACTACTAAACCAAACTACCCAGCACGAATAATGCCAACTACTAAATTTCTACATTTGTAAAGCAAAACCACTCTCCCTTTTCGGCCCAGAGCTCAAGTCAAAATAAACAGAGGTCTTTACACAATTAGAAACGTAGGATTTCCTCTTTGTTTAATAAATTCCGACCAAATATAGATATCCTGCAGATGCAGAATGGAAGATTACCTGTAGTTTTAATTTAGGATTTCCAATGTGGCTGAAATTGTGCATTATAGTTTATAAATAGAAACAACGCAGTTGACTCTGTACCCCAAGAATCTATACTACTTTAAATTGATCTCAATTCAAATTCAATTACAATTTTTACAGTACTGAATAAACCTTATTAAATTGACCCTCTTTCGTCTTTCTTCCTATTGAATCAAAGAGATCATCGGAAATATTTCGCTTATTGTACTCGGAAAAATGGAATGGGTTTGAATTTGTTCTCGTGTCTTATACGACAAGATTTCTGTTTGAAATATTACAAGTTAATACTTTCCTTTGACTGAATGTATCAGTTCCTTTCCCGTGTACGTATTGTAAGATGAATGTAAGCAAAATAAAACTCGAGTTCTTAAAAGTAACTTGGGTCGGTCGGTAGTTTGACTTTACTTTCGGTTAAAACTTGAGAATAAAAATGAGAAAAGAAAAAGAACTGAATGTTAACTTGCCTAAGAATAGAAGGAAAAGTACAAAGGAATTATAACAAAGATCGATATGCCATTCTTTCTACAAGATTTACAATTTCGTCGTCTCCCTGCTGTAGCCTGTAGCCATCTCATCTCGAATTCAACTTTTAAGAGGAATCTTGAGCATATTACAGAAGATGATCAAGAAAATGTACTCAAATATGCTGGTGCCTTCTACATTACATGCTTGCGTTACACAAGAAGACTACTACTGAGTGGATTCAACCAAAGCAAAGAGATCTCTACGTCATGTCATGCCATTCCATGATGATAAAATTCACTTGAATGTTTTCTTTGGATCTGGCAACCGAATTACAACTACTAGCACATGCTGTACTGATCATTCCTTAGTAGTGGCTGACTGATGTGGAACATACTTCAGCTTCAGTTCACTTATCTTAAGATTAGATTCCTATTTATTGAGTCTACTACATGACAGGGATAATGGAATATTTTCGCCAACCAACTTTCATGATTCTATGAAAAAGTTGAGAACTTCTGAGTAGCTTATTTCATTTCCCTGGAGGATTATACCCAAGATGTGTCAGGAGGACAAGCTTGGATAGACTAGAAATGGATATTTGATTAAACCCTGTCTCATCCCAGGAGTTCCTAAAGCCAAATAGTTTTATAGTACTGTTTGCCTCCTTTAAACTATTTGAATATGTACACATCTTTATCTAAGAGATTGCATGCTATATTATTGACAATAAGTAGATTATAGATTGTCTTATTACATGGCTTTATGATTTGTAATATTTAATGTTCTTCATTCAAATTATGATATAAGTTGCTTATGGTCGTTAGCAATCATGTTTTACTTTGCAACTGATCACTTAAAATATCAATATGTAAGCCGGCTTTATTGAGACTAGATGTAATAATACCATTAGTTAGGAGCAAAGTAAGGTCTTATCAACTTTTTGATGATATTTATGAATATGATGACTTCAAATTATGAATACCAGTTAAAGCAACTCACGAGACTAACCCCTTTTCAAGATAACCAAGCAATATAAGAGGGGGAAGATCAGTTGCTATATATCAGGGAAAAGATTAATAGTTCTGTGTCCATGATTCAAATCCAATTTTATCAGGACATTCGCTTAACTACATTACATTGGATTGATTCTTTAACTTCATGTTTACTATGATGCCGTTTTGAGACATGCAAAAGATAATGATTCAGTCAGACCATTTAAACTAATTGCTATCGATAGACGTATGAATATTTGGCAATGTGAGCGTTACAAAATGAATTGTAGTACAAATTTATGTTGAGAATTTAGCAGTACAAAAAACCATCCCAATTCTTGAAAGAAACTTAGTACGCGAAAAGTCAATACAATGCTATAAACACCGATTGATTTACGTGGTGACCTATCGACAAAAATTAGTATATCTTTGCTCAAATTTAAATTCATAATTTTAAAGGGCATAAATTACGTAGCACTATTCACTCTCAAGAAATGTTTCAAGACACAACGAAATTTAATACGTGTGCCAGTCTAAAGCTATTCAGCTATTCTGTACGACAGGTGAATGTTAAGATTAAATGTGTCCCTGCTGACAGCCCCTGAATATCAGCTTACTACCTCTTTGGCAGAATTAGAGTTTTTAAGTCCTAACTCCTAAGGCAATGTTTTTTTCATCGAAGCAGGAGGTCTTTGTTTTGAGAGCTTGTAAATTATGAAGCATTGCCAATACTCATGTAAATTTGTCCCAACCTTCGTTGTATCCCTTTAACTGTCTGCAAATAAGACATTTATGCACAACAAGCAAACAGGCCCTAACTTCTAAGCAACTTTATACTTTATTCAAGTCAAAATATTCAGCTACAACTTGAATAATTAGGCTGTAGTTGTAGTGAAGAATGAATAAGGGAAATTAATCTTATAAAGTTGACACTAAACTACTGAAACGCGATCCTAGCCTGTAAACTCTTGGGAAAAAGAGGAAAGTTATTAGACAGGTCATGTGAAATGCAAACTTAGGAATGCAATACAGTAATAAAATTTGCATGATGTTTCTCTCTTTCAAGATGTTTGGCAGATGACAAGAATTACGGAGATAAATAATTAAAGCCAAGCATAATTTGATTAAGAAAGGATAATATTTCACTTACTATTTTTCAGTTTGCTATGACCCAGCAAATCCTCCATCATGTCTTTGTTTTTCTGCAAAGAATAGATGAATACATGTTTATCATCGTTAAGCTTAAGGTCGTAACAGGGATAGCCCATGCGGATTTCGTATCGTTCTCTCTTCCGTTTCTTCCCAGACGGATTGCCCTGACGGTTTCCATTCTTTCTATTAACGTTAGCATTGCCTCTACTACCCCCGGCATCGCCACTTCCAGCCGGATCACTACATTTACCGTCTTTTAACTTATTCAAACCGGTAGTTTCTCTACAGTTCCAACCCGGAGGGTATAAAGAGTCTGACGTTGACCTGCCACTACTATGAGATGGATTGCACTTGGAAATAAATTCCCCTAAGAGATTGAGATCTTTAAGTGCTGCATTGTAATCATCATATTGATCACTTATAGTATCCTCATTCCTAGATAACAGAGGATTAGTCTCATCCTCTCCGTCAACTTCAAAACTTTCAACATCACCAATACAACAACCATCATCATCCCCACCAAAGTCATCTACTAGTTCGGCCCCAGAATCAACAACAAGTTGACGGATCTCATTATCCCGATTGGGTTCAGCGAAAGCCGGTGGAGGCTCTACTATATCAAAATCTACTCCAATGTCATCCAAATTTATATCAAAATTGGTGTAGTCCACCACACCAACATTTTCATAGTAATCCTCCTCATTAGGAGTCCCTTCATCAAGGCTGATCCCGAGGTTTGCCAAACTCAGGCCCAATTTAGTATCAAAGTCATCCTCTTCGGGATCGAATTGTAAGGTCGTGGCTGGTGGGATTAGGCAGAGGTTATCAAAGAGAACGTCATGGGCAGGATCCGGCAAGTAATGATCTGACTGGAAGGATTCACAGCTGGATGAAGCAGTGTTACTGATCCCAGAATCTGTGTCGGAAAACCCTTTTACAGTTCCACAACTTGATGAAGATGAAGTTGAGCCTGCTTTAATTAGCCTTAGTCTTTCGAATTCCAACTCGGTCTCATCCTCCTCAGTCAGTAGATGAACTAGAGCCGGTACATTTACATAATGGTTTTCTGCAGACACAATCTGCTGCTCTACTCTTCTCCTTCCACCTTTCTCTCTTAAAGCTTTTGTCATCAGCATCCTGATTTTAGCTTATTTTTACTGCCACTGAAATTCTACAACGATCGTAGAGTACTTAAACTAAAACCTCTCTAATTATCTCTCTTGTCAAAGTCCGAGATTAAATGAAACAGCAAGTCTCAATTTGATGCTAGTATGGGTGGAAGAACAAAGTAAAGTAATTTCCGAGATCCATTCTACTTTTAGGGCAACCACTTAACCAAGTGCACCCGAGCACACAATCTGTCTTATTTGAAGTAACAAAGTCCCTTTGGAATTGTAACAGGAACATTGCATGCAAATAAAAACACGCGCAATACTCTCTTATATTTTCTTCCTATAGATATGTATAACATTGGTAAATTGAAAAGTATTTTATTGATCACTGAACTTCATCCCTCAATAATCATACACGATTTATTGAATATAATATCGTAAGAATGCGGATAACACGTTTTCAATGAAAGCAAGTTTCTCGCAATGTTGCTTCTTTGACACTCAGAAGCTTACTAACAAAAATTAAACTAAAAGCTTACTACAAGAAACAAGTAAGCACTACTACACACATGCATCAAGTTACTGCTGCCATAAGATGTGATGAAAAAGCTCACGGATGTTGACTACTGATCCCCCATTGATACATCAGTAGTGTAGTCCTTGTTAGGAGGTTTGGTATAGTAATATTAAGTTGTTAAGTTACAAGTTAAAGAGAGTGAAATCCCTATCTATATCTTGTTAATCTCGTAGGATGAAGATGGGATTTGGAGAAGTTTTAACACATTTTAAGCAGTAGGTAGCAGTTATCCTCTACTAGCCAGTTGGTGTACAACTGGTCCCTTCTTAATACCTTCCTACCATTCGTTCTCATCTAAATTTGAGTTCATGTGGTGATACGATACACTTCCTTTTTTATGAATTAAGGACCAGCCGACACGATAAGGGCGATTTGTATTTGTATACAGTTGTTATTTAAACACTACTAGAAGCTGAGGAGGCAGAATGAATAAGGGCTGATAATGCAAAGCTTTCAGTTTAATTACATCTTACGTAGCACATTTTATTGATGCATTTTCCAGTTGAGGATGGATTTATTTAGCATAGAGACTTCATTCATTCAGACAGTCTATTTATTAATACCGACGACAGAAACATATACAGCCGAGAGACCAGTTAAGGGAAGCTGTATTAACAAATTACTATCAACCGACAGACTTTGTTTGTTTCTAAAGTTGGAAGCTTAAAAGTTAACTAGACTCTTGCGTTGCCTTCTCATTGGTTTATACATTTTTAAGTATGTTCTTGATCCCAATTTTACGACGAGGGTTAAGAAACAGAGAATTAGACCCTTTCATTGAAAGACTGAAGGTTGTAGCTGATAAAGAATATCCAACAAACATATGCCAGTTGTTGTAGTTTTAAAAATATTTAAGGTCAGCAGATCCAGACAGAGCTTAATGGTACTTCAACTACGCAACTAATGAATCAAGTCAAGTAACTACGACTTTTTCTGCTTCTTATGAACTCTGTAAAAATGTTCCTAAACTTTCCGAAGCTTTTGAATTGAAACTTGACAAAAATGTCTCATTAAATTATTCAACATGGAAGAGCCATTATGAAGTCTTGTAAAAAGAAATATTGCAAGATCCCCAGGATCAAGATGAGTTAGCCATAGATCTCCTCGTAAAGCTTTGAAGCAAGCTAACTCTTTACAGTAAAGTAAACTAAGTTTAGCGTGGAGGAGCGATACTATGAACAGTTCTATCCACAAGCCTTAAATCTCCTTTAGCCTCAGCCGGGTTTAGTTTAGAGCCACAGTCCACAAAAAATGCTATTAAATCCTAGTAGATCTTATCCAGAGGAATGTGACAAGTGACAATTGGCTAAAGGAAGAAGTGCACCTACAAAAATTTATCGAGCTATTGACAATTCGCAAGAGGATCAACGAGCGATTACAGAGTTGGAATTCTACAGACCTTTCTTATTTTTGCATCAATCAGATCCTGGTAAAAAGTCTTTAGTACTGGAATATCCGTATTAAGTTTATTATTCATGAGGATAGGTATTATTATAACACTACCAAAAGATAATTTGGATACCTCTTAACTCTATTTTGAGTCTTGGAAGTATATGAAGAAAAAAATTAAGTACATTTATAGCATGGTTATTTAAAATGCATTTGATTTAGTTTTTTTGTTTAAACTGCCTACCTACCACCTCCATGAAAATTTCCTCAACACGTCTTAACCAATTGAGACTGACAAATGAGTCTACATGAATTGAATATGTTCTTGGTTGGGTGGGATGACTTGCAGAGATTTTTACCAGCATGTGGATTTGCTTCACCAAGGACACATTTGTAGTTCATGTTGGTGGTTTGAATACATAGAATCTCTGGAATCCGGATTGCATAGCATTCTGCTTGTTTTTAATGTTATTCTTTCTGTTTTTTCTGTAGTCTTAAGTTATTTACGTTGGAAAAGGAAGGAGGACGTATCACTATCAAAAGGAGAAGGCATGATGCGTGATAATGATAATGTAATGGCAAAAAATGTCAAATAATCAACAAGTATGTGTTTGAAGAGGACAGGGAGACAGAAAACGAACCTATTCAGTTCATCCAGAAAAATTAAGAGACCCTAACCCTAGTTTAAAATTTTCAATAAAAATCTACACACATTAGATTATTAACTACTCTGTATTTGACTACTCTGTATTTGACTAATCCCTACACTCTAAAACTTTTTGTGACTTCATAAACATATACTTTAGAAGTAATAACACAACATGTCCATAAAATAATTGCATGACCCGACCAGAATCTATAGAATGTGCAGGAATTATCTTTCTACCATGCAATAAAGAAATCATTCAACGGATCTTCACTAGCTCCTTCCTCGTAAAAACCGGTGTAGGAATGAACAATACGTGTGGTTTACTCCAATATTTACGTCTTTTCTCGATGGAACCTCTTGTTAAAAGCTTTTGTACGAAGTGAGGTTAACAAGAACCCTCATACTTCTTAGTTTCTACTACTATCCAAATGAGGGGTTTAAAAGTTTAAATGCATAAGCTAAGCTACGTCTGTACTTATTTGGCCAATTTTAAATGAAACCTTCAGTCTGTCCACACATGGTTCCAAAAGTAATAGCGGACGTAACACACGTCGTAACTGTCTAGTTTAACAATCACCCTCCCCTTATATTGTTTTCCTATCCTAAGATTCAGTTTTTAAATGGGGGAAGCACGCATTCTGAAAATAGCATTCTGTGTAGAAGAGCGTAAATGAAAAATGTGTTAGATGTTACCATTAATTTTGCATTTCTCCTCATACAAACGATAGTTTTGTAAAAAAAATAAAAGATGCAATTAAAAATACCAATTACTCACAGTTTGGAATGATTGTCATAATTAATCTTCAACATGGGTCATTCTTGTAATAGTTTACGTTTTTTTTCTAACACCCATTGACGGGTATCTATTTAAAACTTGATGAAACCAGTCATAATAAACCTTCATACTTTGAGCATCAAAAGATCCAAAACGGTTGACAGTAGAATACTAACTAAGGAACCAACTGTCCCATCTTTACATTCCCTAATAATTAAAACAAGAGACGAATGTTTTTGCTCTCTAAAGTTTATAAAAAAATAAATAAAGCTCCTTTTTACAGCGAGACGCATGGTTTTAACAGGAGTGGGTGGTGTACATCGTAGTGAGTGTGGCTCAAGTGGTTGTTAAGCAATGAAGAATCAGAATGGGATATAGAGGAAAGTGGATCTCTGGAGGATGAACAACAGGATCCTGCTGGATGCAATCTGGCCAGACATTTACTTGTTTTCAACAACAGGAAGTCCTCGTCTCATCCCTCCTTAAATTATACCTATTATTACCATCAAACATCCCCTATCTAACACACTAACTGGAGGAAAGTCAGAATGCATTACAAGATAAATACCACGTAGAATAGAACCAAATCTCTCGCCTGGCTGATGATTTCAAACCATGTAAAACCTTTATCCATGTCCACCAGAGAAAAACCTCGCCCAAAGCACCAGAAGCAAAAACTTTCATCGTTGTCACCTATCACATAATATTTGTAGTCAAACTATCACGTAATAATGCCTAATAGGTCTTCCGCGTCTAGGACTGGATTGTGACTCAACTCATTTTAAACTGGATTCTATCTACAATGCCAACACCGAATTAAATATCTAACCTTCATAAAGAGTTGGTTGGATGGATAAAAAATACTCTGCTTAGGGACAGTTTACAACCTATAATTTATTTTATACTCTGCCCGTGACTAGCCTCATTTATATATAATTTTTCGTCGTCCTCAACTCTTGTAAAAAGGTAGTTGGACGAAATTACGGTCAGTGTATGGAGAGACATTTTCATTTCATTATTCTTCTCTTCGTCATTATCTAAGGTAGTCAACCATACAGTTAGGCAGTGGAACATTGGACCGTCGGGATTGCATCGCGCTTGCATTTTTCTTTTCGTTACGCTTCGTTATCGGCACACCATGATGCCCGAAACGCAGTATTTTTAACCCAATGTTGGAGTAAAAGTGTAATGCGATGCATGATGAAAATATTGTAAAGGCATTTACATGCAATGTGAAGAGCTAAAAAGAGTTGGTTCTGTTGTTTATATTAAAGCATAAGCAATAGTAGTTGGTCTTGGTAGGTGTGATTCAGTCGACAATGGTGACGAATCGGATAGACCCCTTTACTATTAATCCTTGATAAAAATTATTTTGTATATATGTACTTATGTAACAATGTAAAATCTTTCATTAATTCTCATCCAATTTTTTTGCGGAACACATTTTTGAAGTCCTAGTTGACAAGCAATCAATTAAACACTGCATTTTAAAATTCTAAACTACATTTAAAGAAGAAAATTGATTTTTACGAAACATAATACGACTTTATTTATTCTATAACACGACGGTTTTAGTTGAATTAGGTAAAATACGCCCTTTTGATGGGCTAAAAAAAGGTAAAATAAATTAAATAACCATGTAGCCAAGACATGGTAGTGGTAG